>JABCKM010000001.1:41020-289458 GCA_018221805.1 Rugosomyces carneus
ACAACCATACTCAGAGAGTTTATAGCTTTGGAGAAGGAAAGGGAAGAACGTGACGCTCTGTCAAAAGTGGACCAGAAGGCTGTTGCTGCAGAAGTAGCAAGTCAGGTAATGTCTGCCTCCGCTACGTGTACGAATGGGCCACTGATGGAGACATAGGTAAAATTGGCTTTCATGGATGATAGATTGACAAAGAGGCTCTTTGATGAGAGGGAGAAAGAGCGTCGGACTGCCCGTACCACTACCCAGGCTAACATTCAGGCGGAACCCAATGAAAACAGTCAGGCGGAACCCAATGAAAATAGCCCTACTACCGTTGCCCCCTAGGGTCAGGTCAAAATATAAGATTCAGAAGGCTAGGTTATGACTAAAGGTCCCAATGCTCGGGACTGGCTTTGTTAATGTTACCTGCCACAACCTATCATGATACTATGCTACTTGCCTGGGTGGTCTTTGAACGACTCTGAATACGGTGGACTGAATGCAGCGCTCACAATCACTTGAAATCTGCTTCTGTTTACAGAACCTATGACCATACAAAAATGATACGGATTTTAACTTCTTCATTCTGTGCTTAACGGCGGCAATGTAAACTCGCGCGTGTTTACTGTTTACAGCGGGCGCGGCCAGTTTACTTCTCCGTGAGCTCATCCGTTGCAGCCTGGTCTAGTTATTATGGCGGAGCTCAGGACTCTTTACAGCATACTTCATCGCATAACAGAGAGGCCAGGCTGGTGTTTGGTCCCTGACCAAGATTCTAGCAGTGCTGGCACGGCTGAGTAGGCAGTTCTAACGAGAATATTTAGGTGTCTGAGCTCTCAAAATTATTGCAAGCACATGCTCAAGGTGAGGAAAGACCTTAGGCTGGAGAGAGAACACTACTGACCTATTGGACCAGAAGCAGCAGACTTCGAGTTTCGCTGTTATGCCCAGACACCTGAACCCTGTTAACAGATCCTTTCACCACAGTCCGGACTTATATTCCCCATTCACTAAGTGACTATACTGTGATCGAATAAGCATGTCCCTGAGAGATTATTGCTTCGAATTGCTGCAAATATGAAAAGTTGTTCTTAATCTGGAAGCTTATGTTCTATTCTTCAATTGCTCGTGCGCAAGGACCAAGACTGACGAATCAGTGCTAAAGTTGGATGGATACTGATTAGTACTGATTACTGGGTCCGAGCTTAATTTGCCATTTTTGGTATCTATCCGGACAGCCATGGGTGTAAGTACTCAAGCAATGCTTTTGATCTGTGTGGACAATTTTACAAGTTTCAAGAGCGAGCTATGGTAATTAGAGCATTTGGTGGAGCTGGAAATCTAGACAAGGTATCCATGGACAACGAAGTACCCTCTTCAGCTATCGGAGAAATTAGCGAGTAACACCCCGATTCAAAGTTGATCTGACATACTGGCATTGAACGCTCTTGCTCGTTGTGAGACTATACTGTCCCGTTTCGAAGGAATAGGCTTCACAGATGCTGAGAGCGAAGTAGAGCGACCCAGTTTACTATTCAGCTCTGACTGGTTTAATCTCTGCCGAGCTAAGTTTATCGAGGACGATGGCCGACTAAGCGCCGTTCGTTGATTTCCAACTGGCCCGTGTGGTAGAATTGGTGATGGCGGAAATTTGCCTTCAGCCGAACGAAATGCGCTGGCTAGATGGGAGTTGGGTTCATACTGAATGCTGTGTTTCAAACTTGGTGCTCTCCGGCGAGCTAGTAGTTCATCCGATAAGCTTTTCACTGGCTCATAAAAACTGGACCCGTGTGCGTCGAAACCTTCTGTGAATTCCATGCCAATACGATCGTGTAAGGTGGTTTTGAGACTGGAAGAGCTATTTTTGGAGTTTATAGACCGGAAGGACTCGCTCGAACCTATTCTCTCCATCATCACCATCGCATGCAGCTCAGAATGGGTCAATCTACTGTGTGCTGATTTTCCACGACTACCTGAGGACTTGGGGAATGAGGTCATGCGGGGGCAGTCCAACAACGGCCAGAGATTGAAATACGGATAAACCGCGGGATCTAAGGATATTGTTGGTAATAGAATAACACGCTAAGCCGAAACACGAACATAAGTCAAAAGACGGATAATGAGCTTGAATCGTCAGAGAAACCGTCGAAATATCCTTAAGCTTGCTGCTTTCATTCTTTACATGGGCACCTGTGCACGAATATGGACGTCCAGCTGTGTGTCAAATGGTCAGGTTGAAATTTTACATCGGGAAAGAAGTATTGCTTCCATCTTACTTTTGTTCGACCTAGGAGAGTTGACGTAGGTGCCACAGCGATCTTGGAGCTTTGTGTCAGAAGCCTGAACAATGAGGGGACAAACATTGGGATTCTCGTCCTTTGAGATCACAGGAGAGTCAGGGCTGCATAATAAAGAGGGATAAATTTCAATGAATGGATACACCGCTGGATCTGAACATCTATCTGTCAAAAAAAGGACCTTATGATTGTAAGAGGGGCTCACAGAGGTCGAAAATTGGGTATAAGCATGGTCCACGAATGATAGAAGCCTTGGGAGCATCATGCTCACATTTGTTGAAAAAGGGCCGCAATGTATGTTCTGCCAATGAAGTTGGATCTATTGTAGCTAACAGAAGATAGAAGGTAGGTGGAGGTCGGTGAGCAAAATATTTTTAAAACCCACACGGGCCGGTACCTCTTGACTGCAACTGAGAATGGGGAACGACATAGTCACTAGAAGAGTGTGCAGGAGGATCTACAAATGCTTCAAATGAAATGAAATGCATCACAGATAGTAAAACACACAAATGTCTAAATGAGGATACACTCCAGGATCTAGGATGGATCAGCTTCTAAATGAATCTCTAGTGGCGCGGCTTACATAAAGCTAAGTATGGGTATGTTGCTCGCGGTCTGACATGAGCCGATGACAAAGAGTCCTGGGTGGCATGAGGCGGCCCAACCGCAGGATCTGCTGGCGAAATTCAGACACAGTCATAGATGTGGGTATGGAGGCTGACAGATATTGAAATCCGGGTAATCAGAAATTGCGCTGCTTAGCAAAACACCTGGTGCTTTGTATAACACACTAGGTTGCATGTATTGAAGATCAGCAGCTGGATCTAGCAGAGAATGTCAGCTTCTTATGCATCCATGGTACAGATATTCTTACACAAGTCAAAATAAGGAAAATCCACTGTAGCTGATTTATCCATGATATCAACTGGTGCATAAATTTCGCTCAAGTTCCCAGGGTATGTGGCAGGATCTGGCAGGTTTGTAAGAAACTTGGTCATTGTGTTGAGAGTGGCAGACTTACAGAGGTCAAAAAAGGGGTAGTTGGGCTCTAGCTTGATAGTTACAGGCTGTAGTGGCCTGGAGAGCTGTGAAGGTGTATTCAAACATGGAATTGGACAAGGATCAGAAGGTAAATTTTCCTCCACAGCGTATCGAGACAATAAGGCTGCGGGATATACATCGAAATGAGGATAGACAGGTTGATCTATACAAAAGTCTTGGGTGCATTGCCTTCACCGATTGACACTGAACTTACATAGCACCAGGTGGGGGTAGACAGAAGGAGCGAGGACGGGCAAAGACCGGCCTTCTTCAATGAGTGGCATGTGGGAGGGGTTCCGAAACGCGTCAGATAAACGAGTAGTTGCGGCATATGGCCACAAATGCCCCCATGGTCTACATTGTTGAGCTATCGGGGTGTGAAGAAGGCGAGTATCGGGGATGAGATAGCTAGCGTTGATGTATGGCCAGGAGTGCTTCCATGGCGCGCATGGGTCCATGGGCGGAGCATGTAAATCTTTGGATCCGTGGTGGCTCAGGTCAGGTGCAGGAGGTGATTTTCGTGGGGCTGAGGCCACAAGTCTGCTGTATGCCCCGCAATCTGCCGACTGGGGTTTATAGTCGCTACAAATGGGCGGTGTAGGCAAAGAAGTAAGACCCCAATTCGTGATAGTCGAGGGTGTAGCAGGCCGGCTAAAAACACTTCTCTCACCCAGATCTATTGAAGGCGCGCGGAAGATACTAAAAGGGGAGGGAGGATATTCAAGGGGGGGACCCCAACTTGTGGCGGTGGAAGGCGTTAATGGCACGTCCTCGTACATGCGGTAAGCGATGTCTGGAGATGGAAGGCGGTACATGCTAGGTTGTGGAGATGGGAGTGTATAATCCGAAGGTCCAAATGAAGTACAATCCGAAGGTGTGAGAGAAACAGAACCTTCCATCCGACTTGCGATATGAACAGACGGTAGCCGAGCTGGAGACACGAGCGACGACCAATCATGATCGCTAGGGCCTTTAGATGACGGTGACCAGATATAATCTTCAAGCTTAAGCTCTCCATTAGATGCAATTAGTAGTGATTCTTCGATGGGTAGTGCATTTGGCATGTTGGGAGGTTCAAGACTGATTTGTCCCGTTGCCGCAAGTGGTGTTGGTTTTGGGATGGTACTTGCTCTCCATTCCTTCACACGGTCATCGAGACCATTTCTAGCTGATTTGGGCTCTTCCTCCTGAAATATTGGAGACAAAGCTTGCGATATGATCTGAGCATGGTCGGGAGACATTGCAGAGCGGGAAGCAGACAACGATCCTGGACGAGTTGAGGCTAGGTCATATCTGTCGACTAAAGAGAGTTTGCGAGGAATGTGGCGGGCTGTTGGGGCAATAACACGGCTCTCCTGGTCGTCATCTAGGAAGCTTTTTCTGCTCTCGCCTTGCCCGTGTGATATAGAGGGAGGTGTAGAAGGATTTGCGGAAAAGGTTTGACCCGTATAATCTCTATGAGCTGACCCCAGCCATGACACATACCATCGAGCTTGGCCGCGATCGATGTCGAATTCTATCTTCCCACTTACTGGTGACCTCGGCGATGAAGATGAATCAAGAACATGGCCCCAGAAGAGAGGCCAAGATTCGTCAGATATCCGGGGCGTCATGGTCACTCCATTCTCTGAGAAATGGGGGTAGAGGCAAAGGCCCGCTATACTGGGGAAATTATACTCGCGAGCTATAGCATTTAACTGACCGTACATCTATAAAATCATCAGCATTAAGTCGTGAGCGCCCACTAAGGACATACCGTAGGAAAGAGGGGCATTAATAACCCTTGGGACAATCGATGCCGGGGCCCAGAGGACAAGGTGTGCCCCAACTGACCATGTTGTTCGTTGAATGAAGGCGGCGGAATAACAATCACGAAAGGCTTCGTTCCCCTTTGCGGTGTCCTTTCGCGAGGTTCTCTTAAAGCTGAGGAATGATAGGTAATTGACGATGCCCTGCGGAAACGGGAACCTAGCGTTTCCGGCCGTTCAGGTGTGGGTGCTGAATAGGCAGGAGAGGGCTCTATTTCGCTGGACCGTTGTTCGTGACCTGCTGAAAGGAAAGTAGATGTCGATACATGAGCAGGCTCTACAAAGTCGGCAGTTGTTTCAGGAGGGGTAAGAGGCCCTCTTGGGAACACAAATGGGGCAGGCTTTTGTGGGGGAGTTAGTCGGGACATGACGAAGGAGAAGTTGGGAAACGACCAGCGATTTAAAGAATGAAAAAGTAACAGGAAGAGAGCGCAGCTTCAGCTTCCCTGAGCAACGAAATTTGACAGGATCCCTGATGAGATCAGTTAAGGGTAACGACAGACAACCAGCTGGCGTAGCAATTTCTGGAACGTATACTGTAATAAAGGAACGTCGGTTGGATAAAACATGTGATCTCTTTGCATACGAACTGTAACTTAGCGATATGGATATGGATGCCAAACTAGCCCATATCCCCACTCTGAACCAGAAAGATAAGGGACCTGCTTTCGTTGCGCTCATACCCGGCATTCTCGCCATTCAAGATCCATCCGCTCTTGTCACAGATCTTCACAAACTTGTTGATGTCGTCGTTAATCAGGACAGCATTGGACTGGTCGTCGGCAGACAAGTCTTATCGGAACTTGTCAAGATATTGAATACTGGCCCAATCAAAGATACAGAGCTACGAAAACGCGTCGTAGAGGATATTCTGGCAACAGTACAGCCTAGGATTGTAAGCTACGAAGAGCAAGTAAGTCTCACCCTAGCCTTCAGCCGAGCACGCCTAATAAAGACACATGAAGGCGAACAGCTTGCGCTTCCAACTTGCTGATTTACTCGAAGAAGAAGAAGAGTGGAGTGAGGCTGCCAAAGTACTCATGGGTATATCGTTGGACTCTGGACAAAGGTATTTCAACACTTCCTCACCCCTTCTTCCAGACTCATCGTCCGACCAGACTTATCGGAGATTCTGATAAGCTCAAAGTTTACGTTCGCATTGTTCGTCTTCTGCTAGAGGACGAAGATTCAATCCAAGCCGAAACGTACTACAATCGAGCTGCCCTGCTCGCTCATTCAGCAAGTGATCGCGAGACCCTATTACAGTTCAAGCTTTGTCAAGCTCGAATAAGTGATTACGGTCGCAAATTTTTAGAGGCTGCTACTCGTTATCATGAGCTCAGCTACGTCGGGGAGATTGACGAAGAGGAACGTCGCCATATGTTGTCAGTTTTCAGTGACTGTCTCCGTACATGCCTCACTCCCATCTATAGGTTGGCTGCTGTAACATGCGCCGTTTTAGCTCCTGCAGGTCCGAATAGATCAAGAGTCCTAGCATCTCTTTACCGTGATGAGCGAACGCTTGAACTTCCTACTTACAATATCCTCTCCAAGATGTTTCTTGACCACATTTTGCGCCCAACAGAAATCAAAGAGTTCGAAAAGACCCTGAAACCTCACCAACTAGCAAAAATAGCAATTTCTTCCAACGACAGACTAGCCTCCGTGGGTCAAAATAATACCATTGGGATAATTGAACCAGCTGCCAGTACCCGAACAGGTCCTTCCACGGTTTTGGATCGAGCCGTCATGGAACACAATCTACTCGCAAGCTCAAAAATATATAACAACATCACCTTTCATGGCCTGGGCTCCTTACTTGATCTCACACCCGGTGCTGCAGAGACTATGGCGCGTAAAATGATTGAGCAGGGTCGACTGCGTGGGTCGATTGACCAGGTTGACAGCCTAATCTGGTTTGATGGTAATCACGAAGAAGATGACGCACAAGGCAAAGCAGGTGGCCTTGGCGATGTCGAAGAGGCTGAAGACACTGGTGCTCCCTTCACAAAACGATGGGATACCCAAATAAAACTGACAGCCGCCAATGTGAGCTCAAATACCGGAAAGATGCTTGATGCAGCATAACCAGTTGACCATTTCTAGGTTGAATCTATTGTCCAACACTTAACTGATAAGGGGCTCATCAAAGTTTAGTAATGGTATAATACGGCTCCTGAAGAGTTCGCAATTAAAATTTGTTAAAAATTAAGCATATCTACAGATGGTGTTCTGTCAGCGCTTCATCATGTTTCTTCTTCCTCTTAGCACGTTCGCGCTTTGTTTCAAGCTCATGCCATTCGCCCTCGAGCGTCGCAAGCCTGCACACCATGCATACATACAAGTCATTCTTACTGGCAACATATCCCAAGTTAAACACTCACCCCGATGGTAAGGCGGCCAGAGGTTCTTCCCGAGTGAAATACGGGGCCTCCATCGCTTGTATGGCCGTTGCACGTTGCTCTGGATTGTAGGTGAGAAGCTGCTCAGCAAGATCCAGAGCCGCAGGTGACATCCATCTGCTCAACATCATTATGTTACCTAAATTAGTGATGACGTTCAATCTTACTTTTGGAACAATTCCCGAAAGCGATTAGGGATGGTCTCTTTAGGTCTCGCCAGCTCATACCACGGCAGATTCATGATACCAGGCCAACGCTCCGGAGTTGGGGTACCGAAAATCTTGTAAACAACGTCAAGTTGATGAATTTCGTCGTTTCCCTGGAACACAGGTTTCTTGGTGAATAGCTCCAACATGATACACCTTCCAAATCTACGTTAGCCTTGGGTAGGCGTCAATATACCGGGACTTACCCAGCACTCCACATGTCAACTTCGGCTCCATATATCGTCGCGCCGAGCAGCAGCTCTGGTGGGCGATACCACAGAGTAATGACTCTATTTGTGTAATCTGTACGTCGCCGTTTTTGATAAAAGCGAGCTAAGCCAAAATCTGCAAGTTTAAGCTCCCCTTGATTGTTAACAAGTATATTGGACCCTTTGATATCGCGATGAATGACTCCTTTGTGATGAAGGTAAGCCAAGCCAGCCAGCATCTGATGACAGAGTGATTTGAGATGTGCTTCTGTAAAGCTGAACTGCGTTTGAGATAGTATCCCTGTCAGATCGTGATCCATGTACTCGAAAACCATATACACAGAGCCTGAAGCAATTGAGACAGGTCAAGATATTGGAAAATCTGAGGCCTACCAGTTGACACCACCATCTCATACAGACGCACAACATTGCGATGTTGAAGCGACTGAAGAAGCTTGATTTCTCGCATTGCCGTGACAGGAAAGCCATCTTTCTCTGATTCCATGCGTATCCGTTTTAATGCGACGTACGTCCCCGTAATCGTATGCTGAGCTTTATACACCTTGCCGAAGGTACCTTCGCCAACTTGCGATATTATGCTATATAGCTCACTACGCGACTCGAGTAATGGCAGTGGCAGACCCCCGGCGCTCGTTGCACCTCGCAATGTCTCTGTGGGTGAACTGGCCTTTTGTGAGCTAGGACGGGTTGGCGATGATTCAATTTTGGATAGGGCTACCGATGAAGGCCCAATTTCTATGTGCTGATGAATACCTGACTCTGCTGTTTTATGCGGTGACAGTGGGAGAGGAGGTGGCGGCCAAGTCTTCCTTTCATGGTGAAGAATCCGATTGATGTGCTGAGGTTGTCGGGGCTTCCAATACTTACCTTCTCCCGCAACGGTTACACCAGACGACGGTATACTGCGAGCTTGCTCCGTGGAAGGATCTACCTCCTCATCTCCAGGGAAGAACTTTTTGAGCAACGAACTAGGCTGGCTGATGGGTTTGAAGCCTGCATTTCTAACGGTTGTGGAGCGGGAAAGAGGAGTAATTTGATCAGACTCGGGTTCTGGAAATGTCGATTGGACATCAAATGCATTTGGATTTGACGGGCGGTTAGCAGACGCTGACGGCTGGTCTTCTTCAAACGCTACGGGATAGTGTGATTGAATGTGTGGGGGAACGCTGATTGGTGGGGGCATGGAGTCCATATCCAATGAAATCTTGCGCCGATTCATCTAGAATCATGATTGGTCATAAAGATTATATGTATTGACAACGCTCACGTTGAAATGTTTCCCATTCGCTTGACTCTTACCGTTGCGCTGGTGAGCAGACCGACGACTCGCTGTACGCAAGGGAAGTACGGGAGATAGCGCTGCATCGGCATCCACGGGAGGTAGCCGATGTATAGCTCGTGCTCTACCTGGAGGACTACGGCTTGTACTTCGCCCGCTGCTCGCGTCTGGTGTCGTGGATATACTTCTCCGGCGTTGGTTAGAACCAATAGGGCTTTTCCTGGATGGTGAAGTTTTTTTGGCATATTTAGCATTGGGTCTCAATATTGCCCGCCCCCTATCAGCCACATAAATTGAAGGGCTCGAGGGTGACGCAGGAGATGTATGCCTTTCATGATTGCTATGATGAGAGAAACTTGTCCGTCCTGTCCGTCCTCTTCTGCTCGGTGAGTGATAACCCGGGGAAATTATTTTCATAGACTCCGGGGAAAGAGAAGGATACTCTTGTTTTTCATATTGAGGTGAAGCGTTAGTCCGCTCCCTATCATTAGGGGAATGTTCTGGAGGGGCAGGAGTGCCACCACGACGACGACGTTTCGGTACAGGAGAAAGGGAACGGGACATGGAACGATCTCGGTCCCGGGGAGATGAGTGGGAATAATAAGAGCCTGCGGGGGAATGCGATCGAGAGCGAGAGAGAGAGCGCTTATGGTTCTTCTGCGGCGGTGGTTTCGTTTTTTTTTCGGATGAAGGATAGACTTCTCGCCTCTGCCAGCTAAGGAAAAATTAGAACTAGAAACGAGAAAGAGCATGAAAGGCTACTTGTTCAGAGAGTTGTCGTCATGCCTCCAGTCACGTTTAGGCTTATATGAACCTCGTTTGCTGCCCTTCGAGGTTACATTCGGATAGGACATAGGGTTCCTGCTGGGGGCGGAATTACGCTGCCCATTTCGATTCTTTTGATCATAGTTGCCTCGATTGGAACGCTGCCAGCCTGGAGCTGCATCCCACGAGCGTTCAGCTATTAAATGCTCTGAATCGTGAGGAACATCGTCCCAAGTTGCATTTCGAGTTTCCCAAGCTTTGTGTCTACGACGTGTGTCCCACCCTGAGTCACTTCGAAACTGTTGCCCTCCTTTGTCCCGGTGACGCTCGACGGACCAGTTTGGTGAGCGTCTGATATCAGTGCCAGTGATCATATGGCGGTTGTCTATTCTGGCGTCCTCTGCCCAATGGCTGAGTTGAGAGGTTCTGTGTTCATGGGGAAGAACAGGAGGATTACGGGAAGATGACTCGCTATAAGAGGGGGCTGGATAGACTGAGTAATCGTATGGCTGGTATTCAATTGGAGAATCGAGATACCGCACGTCGCGCCCTGACCAAGCCTCGCCATCCCTGGTGTCGAATACTTCATGATCCTCACGCCCACTAGCATGGCGATGATACCCATCACCCATAACATAACTACTCCTCTCTTCCTCTTCAAGGTCTCCTCTCCAGAGCTCCGGATGGCCTCGAGACGTAGAGGCTGCTTCATACGAGTACCTATTTGAACTTGAAGATACCCTGTAGCCTTCGCTGTGTCGAGAAGATTCGCTGAGACGTGCGTAGGTTTCAGGACGCATATCGTCAGTCTGGGCAGATAGGTAGCGCTCGTTATCTGGCTCTTTATTGCCTCGGCCCCGTTTATGATGTCTCCCGTGTGAACGCATTTAGAAAGAGATGACGATGAAGGTTAGTTTGAATGAAAGTTACGTATTATGGTCGTGTAAAACTGCAAGGGTTTGACCTGCTGGGTTCATACAATTTAGTTATTTATGCGTCAACAACGCTAGACTCACACAAGTTGCGCACAACACCAGCAGTGCAGGTCGACTAATGCTCTTGCGATCACAGATGTAAAACTGAACGGCGTCAGTAACGTCTTTTAAAATCTCACTGAGGGTGTGGAACCTACGAAAGATGGCCAATTTGATGCTAGATATGATTCAGGCCAATCTGGCGACTGACTGAAACAAAAACGAAGATATACTGATAAAGTTTTGGACCAAAGGGACGTGGTACTGTAAGCGCACAAACCTGTCACTTTGATCGTACAGCTTGGACACACTGAGTATATATCAATTCGTCTTGTGCAACACTGGAGTTCACAAGGTATCAATTGAGCACAGATGTTCTGGTGGTAGGACACTGGCAGATGAACTCAGCTAAATATTAGGAACGCTTATTGAAAGCGGGTTCTGCATCATCCATGGCTTGTACATATTGGTACAGAGCATTAGGTCACCTAGACAAGCTACGCATGTGCATAAAGTAGGTATTGTAACGACCGCAAGCTGGCTTTTTTTTTTTTGTTCTTTGACAGTACTTTATGTTTGAACAGAATTATTGATTCCGGCACTCGGGATTTGCTGCTGTCATCGATAGACCCCTGTCGGCTAAGAGAGCAGCAATAGTACTCGAAAAGTGGAGGCGTATGGGCCGATTCCTGCTCAGGCGAGCATTTTTGTCTATGATCTCCGTCGCATTTGATATCCTTGAAAACTTACTCGTGGTGTTTGACGGTGCGAAAAGCTATAAGCCCAATAGTCACAACTTGCTCAAAGGTTATCAAGGAGAGAACGACCTTTACTGTATAGTCAATTCCACTGACGGCGATAAGCGGGAGGTAAGGATGACCCTCAACCATATTGACGACGCTGCCGTCGCCTTCGTATATTCCGTGAAGAGCCCCAGTTGATTTATGCCAAATGAAAAAATTGCCATCATCAGAGCCAGATGTCACCAATTCATCCATAGGGCCCAAAAAATTCACTAATGAGATCGGAAAGATGCTCAGAACGTAAGTACCTTGAAGACCTCTTACCGTCTTTAACGGTTGCCACGTTACGGGCACCAATGTAAGCCTGGCGGGGAAGCACCGTCGGAAGGTGCGAGTACGTGTTGTCCTCATCGGCTTCGATCGTGTTGATAGGCTCCGAATCGTCATCTATCTCATCAATATGTTCATCATCACTGTTTTCCTCCACACCATCGCTACTGTCCATCTCGCCATCCATTGAGTCATGAGATGGTGAGTCATTCTGTCCGTCGAAAGTGCCGTTACTAGACAAACCGGCAGCCCTTTCCTTGGCCGACTTCCGTGAGCTAAGCAAGGCAGACTGCGAAGATAACGCAGAAGCTTCCTCGCGCATTGGATTGTCGTACGTGGAGTAGAGATAGACTGCATCGCCACTGAAAGCTGTGATCAAGATGAATACGCTGCACCAGCCAGACTAAAAATATGCCCGCACTTAGTAAAACCTATAGGATGTATCAATTACCTGGAGGGGGCATAAGTCAAAGTTTTTCACCTCGTGCCCATTGTAAGCTGACATCCGAGCGCCTGTGATATGGTCTTGCCGATAGCTCCGCCGTTCACGCGCATCCACCATTCGTCTTGGCCTCCCAAATCGCCGAACGCATGTAGTCAAACCAGAATCATTGGTAATCGCTTTGGGAATTCCTCGTTCCTCGTGTAGGTCGCGACCAACATGACGTCGGTCGAAGAGGTAGCCCTTCGCGATTGTGAGCATTGTACAAGGGGATAATAGAAGCGCAGACTTGGGGTGCATCTCCGGCTACCACAAATTGATATGGTGTAAGGGGCGAAAGTGCTAGTGTTGACAACTCATGATGCATTTTCACCAGAGGCGTAGGACAAGGACCGCGCTGGCAGTCATGTGGTATTCTCAAATCGTGTTGACGTACTGTCCCGTCCTCGGAAGATCTTAGCCCAAAGTAGTCTGATATTATAGGGAATTTACCTCGCTGACGGTGAGAAACAAATCTGGACTGTGTTCAGTGACGATACGCTTCACGCGGTCCTGATGACAACGGAGGATATGAATACAAGATTGCCTGACATCATAGGATGTTTCGTGACCATCTAGTGCCACGTTCATGAGGCCATCTCCGATATCGAACACACGAACCTGGTGATCGCCTGCTACCGTGGCACTGGGGGATAACATGAATTAACACATTCTTGAGTATCTGGGCACTTACATCCGTGACGAGTAAGGGAGCATCTGTGAGCTAAAAATATTGGCTCGATGGCCTGTATGTATGACTGAACGGCATGTATATGGATAATCGCGGGAAGTATCAGATGCGTCGATGGCCCACATGCGGATCGTTGTATCGTCCCCTCCGCTGATCAGAAACTCTCCGTTGTTGGCCCAACTTAAGGCATTGACACAGCTGTGAAGACTAAGAACATTGCGTCAGTCGTATGCCATTCTACCCACCCTGTATGGCCAGGTGCACCATCACCAAGGACATTGACCCTATCGAGTGCGCGTTCCAGGAATCGAGATAGACGAGTCCGTCCGAGTCGTGCAGAAGAAAGGAAAGCTGAAGGATACTTAGTATAATTGATGTTGCTAGTCATTGCGTGGAAAGTGAGATCTAGTGAGATTGCGCTTTCACATGTGATGCATGTGATGTATGAGTGACAGCCATGTATTAGGAACTGAATGAGGAGGTAAATACTACATGGGTTATACGAGTAAAAAATCAAGCTTCGTTTCTAGGCAGACTTGGCAAAACCAACAGCGTTCTTATTCAAATCATAGACAGTGAAGTATCTGCGCAGGAAAACGTCACCTGTAGATATGAGTTATAAGTTGATGTGGTGTCAGGTTGAGGAAACATCTTACCGACGATCCAGATCGAACCTCCAGGTAGATTGATGTCTAGTCCCATAAAAGAGGAAATGCACGTTCCTTGAACTTCGAGGATGTAATCACTACCTTTGAGTGGGTAGGGTTTTCCTCCAAAGTGGAACGTAAAGTCAGGAAGGTTGGGAACCTTCGAGCAGTCAACAGTATACTGGCCATTCCAACTCTTCTTGGCGCCAATTTGGGTATTTATCATCTCAGCGATGTCAGTGGGAAGAGCAATGAGTGATGTCCCTGAAAAAAGATTCATATAACCGAGAAAACACCGATATAATCGAACCAAACCTGTATCAATGGCTGCACCAGTGTTTTCTAGCTCAAGTTCGTCGTCACCAAAAGTAACCTTCTCTAGTTCAACCTCCCAGTAAGCCTTGCGTCGTACTGGAACATAGGTTATGTCGCCAGTATATGCGGTTTTGTCAATACCGCCAAAGACAGCTTCACCACCGTCCTCCTCCGAGGAGCCAAGCCGGAACGAGAACACGGGTTGGTCAAGAAGACCCTTGTCAATCATATTGTAAAATGGAGGAGTAATTTGGTTGACGGATATGGTATTATATGCCAGCCCGAGAATACCATCAAATCTTGAGAAAGGTTGATATGAAATTTGAATGAATTGAATACAAGGCTTACTTTCCAAATGCGAAAGCAAGACCGGGTTCTTTGGTAGCTTCTGCAAAGTCCTGTTTGGGGATAACGAGGCTGCCGATTTTCAGCTTATCTTGCGAGACGAAGCCTTCCATTGACCCGGAGCCATATTGAATGGAGAAGGATGAACCGTTTGCTTTATAGGTCGAGGATACGGAAGAGTCGTATTTACTATGAAGGAAGCAAGCAATAGATGTGCATTTGCTACTAGGTACCCATAGGTTACTCGACCTAGAAGTCGTCATGAGTTTATTCGAAGTGTGTTAGCATGATGACGTACCCAGTGTCAAGTACGACTTTGAACTAAGTTCTGGGGTGAACACGGGTGCGATAGAAGAACAAAATTGGCTTACGGTCTGAGCTGGCGTTCCAAGCTCGATTTCGGCATAATATTGGGCATTCATAAAGTCTATCGTCGGTAGAGTTAGAGGACAGGTGGAAGGGGGACGCGCGTCACTCACTGCTGAGAGGGACACCGTGCCCCCCTTTGAGTTGCTCTTGGGTCCAAAAGAGCTGTTCGCCATCTTTGGACATGGGGTTTTGGATCTGACGGCCGAAGCCACCTGCTCCAAAAAGAGGGGACTGGAGTTGCGTGCCATGTTCATATTTCTGGGCTAAATAAGCAACGTCGAAAGCAGCATTGTCAGAAGGAGGAGGAAGCTTCTTCAACTTGAGTCTATGAACTGAAGTTGCTGAAACAAAGGGCAACACCCCAAGCAATAAGGGAGAGAGAATCATAATGGTGGTCGGCAACCAAGGGGTGTCGTAGTAAACCACAATTCGAACTTCGATGCACGTAATATCATGTGGCTACCGGCTTTCCCCGTAATCACGTGCCACGATGAAAGTGGAAAGAGTCTACTGTAAAGACTCATACTCGCTCAGCCTTTCAACTCTTCATGAGTTCGCGACCACATCGAGATACTGTTCTCAACAATACAGATTCCCTTATTCTTGCTCAGGCAGTTTGGGAGCATGGAGCGGATAAATGGCCGACCATTGCGAGGATCGTCTCAAGACATCCATTAGTTACACGCCCAAAATTATTCACCACTCAGGTCTGTTCATGCTGTTAGATGTCCTCTAACTCAGCTAACAACATTCAAAGTCCACTCGCACCATCTATGAGAGTCTCATGAAAGAAGCAGGTCTTGAATGGTATGAAGTCATGTTTTCCTTCTGAGATTGAGTTTGTCAAATATCACTGAAGGACTGAAGAATGCAATATAACACGTTGTAGGCCCATCTTCCAATATAGTTCAACTATGAACTTACTTTAATTAGCACCAATAAACTATCGACTTGCTGAAAATTTCTATCGTGCGCGCTTTGCAGAGCTACGTGAGCTTATACTCGCCGAAGAGGCCAAATTCAAGTCTGTTCACAGTTCAAATTTGCTATCATTGATCTCAAACAAGTACAGGGCTATCCTCTTGGAGATAGAATCGATTCGGTCTGGAAAGTACGATACAGATATCAAGGCGAAAATGACCGGCGCTCAAGCATCGCTAGTAGAGTCACATCATGATTCTGTCGCAAAAGTATCTCGCTAATAAATTCTTCAGACTACTGAGCCCTCGTCCGTTGAACAACCTGAACCGAGCAGTATCATAGACCCCCCGGTTTTGATTGTACGTATGTGAGGCGTGTTGGGGTCCCTTTAGCTAAATCCATGACAACAGGAACCACCTCCAACTAACTATCAAGGTCCACCTACTGAACCGTCGTCGCAAAAATCATTTGAGGAAGCAGTCGAGGAATCAGAATCGATGAATGTTGACCCAGCCGATCTGTCCCACCATACTCCTCCCGGCCACACGCACACGGGTCAGCAGGTTGTAGAGGATGAAACAGCCATTATCCAAGAATTGTTGCATGCAGACGTACCAGAATCTAGTTCCACTTTCATCCTTGAAACTGCTAAAGATCAACCAGCCGTGGATGACCACGAAAACCATCAGGAAGAGGAAGAGGAAGAGGAAGAAACTAAAGTAGTAGACGGTGTTACGGCAGCAATAGATAATGCGATACATCAACAAGAAGAAGAGGAAGAGGAGGAGGAGGGAGAGGAGGGAGAGGAGGAAGAGGAAGAAGAGGAAATTACACCAGAGGATCAAGGACGGGAAGGAAGTCATGCTGTGTCAGAGCAGCCAACTCAACGGGAAACACCACCTTCACCGGTGCAACAACCTTCACTGTCCGAAGTTGGACAAATAATAATCGAAGATAGCGATTCCTCCGGTGAGGAGCCGCTTCATGTATCTCGTCGTAAGTTTATCCCCAGGGGTGTCTTTCTGCTATTCACCCAAGGGTATCACTAGGTTCTACAAGACAACGCAAGCCTATGGCTTTATCCGTGCAACCAGTGCAAACGCGTGGTAAAACTCGCCGTCAGCATGCCGACAGCACTCCAGTAGAAACCAAGCTTGAAGAGCCGGATGTTGTTAGAATAGATGAGACAGATGATGCAACTTCCGCACATGACATAGATCAAGACGAATCTACTGATGGTGTGCTTCGACATCGAGAAGGTCCGTGGATCATCTCTTCCTGGTGTAAGTTCTAATACAGTAACAGGTAAACGTAAGGCGTTATCTGCCGAAGGAGTCGGGTCACCTCATGAAAAGAAACGAGCAAGAGATGATTCCGAACCAATAGACGAAGATGAGTCTGGTATGCCTCTACAAATTCGTCATCCAGAAACCGGCCTCTCAGATATGATGATAGGCCCAAGCTCACAGGTGCGAGGGCGCCGCCAGGGCATCCGTTCTGAAGGGCAAGTTGCTCTCAAGCGTTTCCAAAACGTTATCGGCATGCTTCATTCTCAAATATCTCAGCACCGGAATGGCAATATATTCCACAATCCGATCAAGGATTCTGAAGCTCCTGATTATCATGATATAGTCAAACGACCAATCGATCTCAAAACTATCAAAATGAAGGTCAAGGATGGGTCAATTTTGAATTCATCAGAATATCAAAGAGATATATATCTGATGTTTGCCAACGCGATGATGTACAATCGACCAGGTTCAGACGTGTATAGTATGGCGGAAGATGTAAGTTCCACAATCTTTTCGTAATCCGTGTTATGGGCTGAACGCCCGTTTACTAGATGATGATTGAAAGCGAAGGACATATCCTTGCATTTCGGCAAACGGAGGGTCTCGTCAGAGGAGTGCATCGTTAGTAGATTTGTGGTTGCCTCGTGCGCTAATTAATACTCTGATCTCATGAGTTCGATATACAAGTTGGACCACAGCAACATTACACTGTACTTAAGCTACTTGACTGATTGTATGCATTTGAGCAGAGTTTTCTAGAACCAAGGATGATACATCTCTCCCATTTTCGCGAGCTGAATTGGGTTGGTCGCATTTGAAACGAGAGTCGTCACTGTTTGGATGACGGGAACCGTCCCGAGGTTGTTTTGATTCACGGCCTGAAAAAAAATGAAGATTGGCACTAATTGACGAATAGGAATACCTACTTGTTCCCTTTCGATTTTACACGCCATATTCTCGGCACGTTTGACGACAACTTCGATGTTCGCAGTTACACCCTGCCTAAATACATTGTCTACTTGCCAGGGCTGATTGCGCATAGCCATCCAGGAGTTGACCTCGTCCCGACCATATAAACAGAGATTTTGCTCCAACTCAAACTGGAGCTGAAGCTCAGTATAGATATGAACAATGCTGCTAAATCACTTACTTCAGGCTCAGTAAGGGAGCGAGCAATAGCCAAAATGCCTGAAGTCAGTAAACCCTCGAGGAATATAGCTCCGACAAAATGCTGCATGTTGGGAGTAAAACGAAATGGCACTACGTCAGCCGTGGCAAAAGTTGGGTGCATATTTGAGACTCCTGGTTGCATGCTTCATTGATACATGGTTAAAAATCGAGGCTTGAAATGTACCTGGTAAAAGTTCCGACATTGCCACCAATCCCGTAGAGCGGGATACATGGAACCTATGCGGGTGTCTGCTCGAGAGAAAGAGCGTGTAGGTCATGAATGCAGCCGATGCAATTTGAAGAGTAAACTGTCTCCTCATCCGCCATAGCTCGCTGGGGTCAGCCATTGTACTCATCATATACTGTTAACGTGCGTCAGCTGGCGTCAAATGAGCACATCGACACCCACCCTCGTTATAATATCATCTGGTATCATTTTGACGGTAACCTCGTCATAGATGTCTTTCTTAAGCGTAAAATACTCAGTTTTGGTCAGCTAAGTTGTCGTCAGACCAGTCTCGAAGATACGCAAAACAGTCCCACCTGTCGAGAGGAAGATTGGCGGAATTCCTTCAACACCTTCTTGACCTTCTCGCCCGAAAACAGAATTGGTTCTTCTCTCGAGATACCGATAGTTTGGCAATGCCGATCATATATATCTCCAAGTGGGACGTAAGATGGGTCCATTTGAACCAAGCGTACCATTGGGCTGAAGGAGACAGTGGCGGGTAAGTGGAATGAGAGGTTGCGTTTCCTGCTCTCTTTTTTACGAGTTAATGCACTAGGTTATGGGCTGAATTTTAAGCTGTTCTCAAGTTCATATCGAGCCAAACCTATTAAAAGTCCGAAGAACCTGAATCACTCTGTCTTCTCTGCGGTAGTGTCGAAAACCAGGTAATTGGACCGAAAATGTGATTTTCGAGTTGTCGCTCCCTTGAATGGTAAAACGCCTCCAACATAGACCGCTAGAGCGGTAGTTGTCGACTTTTGGAGCAAACTTTTGGATCCGGACAAAATTCTGGTTGCTATCCTTGTCCTAAAATAAGGTAGAGAAATTGATGAGATATCATTTCGCAGCGAATGGCTTACTTACTTCAGTGTATTGACCTGGAACCTCAATCTCATCAACTTTGCTATACTGAAACTCAGTTAGATAGTGGCTGAGCATTGCTAGCTGCTGGACGCGAGGGCGGGAGTCCAAAATACTCTCATATCTGTCCCTCCACTGTTGAAGTTTTTGAACGTACTCATACAGATTGGGCTTGTTGTGTAGAAAGTCTTCCTCGTACTCTTTCTATATGCCCTTATTAGTCTCAAAGATTTTCGGCGCAAGGAAGTTTACCTTGACACCAATGGGAATATTGGCCGACATTCGAGTAATAGTATCGACAGTGTGTTGTACCAGTTGGCCGTCATCGTCGGGTGAATTCATTCGGACAACGTAATTCTAAGAGTTGACGTTAATGATGAACCGCTTTGGAAACTGGTCACTTACTTGAACTGCATCCTGAAGTAAAAGACAGATGTTTCTGTATGTCTCCTCCTCAGCCAACAACTTGAATTTGTGAGAGATCTGATCAACCATGGTTTCCAGACTAAGGATTAGAAGGGGGAATGTGGTTTTCAAGACATTAAGTACGTCGTCTACATGGTCTGATGGTTGACGAGGGGGACCAGGTGTATCTAAAGCAGATGTTTGGCTCGGGTGATTTACATCCCCCGAAGACTGCAGTGCTGCTGCTGGGGGTGATGCTTGAAAACTATCAAGTGACGTCTCAGCTCCACTGCGTCTTGAGGGGTCGCCATTCGAACCAGCAGCCCTAGCTGCTTGTATCTTCTCCTGATTTTTTCTGATAATTTGCATCTCCTCGCGCGTGGTACGCAGTTGATAGAATAACGCCTGTAAACATAGTTTAGAGTAATTATGGGGATCACGAATTGTCGTACCTGAGGATAGATCCTTGCCAAGTTGAGAAGAACATATCTAGCCTGCTTGATCTCGCGGTGAGAAAGTGAAAGGAGAAGTTGGGGAATAAGGGGAACCCAAAACCAGTACGCGGCGTCTCCTTTGTAAGTGTCAAATGCACGGGAGATGGTCGACAAGTTATCGTCGAGGCTGAGCAGCCACAAAATGCGCGAAATCATTAACCGACTTTTGCCATTTTTGTATTGTCCTGCAGCTTGTAAGTAGCAGCTGACAGCGTTGGCGGCATAAGAGAGGTCACTGGGGTATTCCTTGAACATGCGGTCATTAAACCTGCCCCATTCCGCCCAGGCTTTGGCTTGATTAATGTCTAGCTGCACCGCCTGCCCAAACGCGTGGTTTGCTTCATCGTTTCGACCAAAGCGAGCATGGAACATGCCCTTCAGGGTGTGAAACTCAGCTTTCTGAGCCGCAGAGAAAAACATCAGATTTGTGTTGTTGATGACTTCTAGTCCTGCCTGAAGGTCGTTAGGCTTTTGATAATGACAACGCGCTTGCTCGCGGAGCTTTAGGAAGGCTTCCGAAATTTCGATATTCGGCAGGGTGTATATTTTCGTTAATGATGTGAAGCATACATCAAGCAGGTCATGTTTGCGTGCGACGTGGGCAAACCGGTTGATAATCCATGCAGTTTCATGATAGCCCCGATATCCGTAGGTGTTAGAACTCGTAGACGCCGCACCTGACGGCTGATTTGAACCTGTGATCAGGGGAATATATGCATTGTTGATGCAGTGGAATACGTTTTGTCTCCAGGCCACAAGATCGCTCCATATGCTGATATCATCATGAAGATTGGGTAGCCTTTCGCGCCATGCTTGAAGCACCATCTTTAGCTCCGAAGATTTCTTTTCCAGATTTTGCCCATTTGTTTGTGACAAAGAGCCAAATATTTGGACAGCTTCCTGTAGTTCGACAAACTGTTGAAAATGCTGCAGAAGGGGGATATGAGCAGGTGACAGGTGTGGTGGTAGAGCGACCCATTTCCTCAAAGATAATTGCATAGCGTCCTCCAAGGTCCTGGTGAACTCCACGTTTTTCTCTAATGCCGCTGGTGTCTTTAGCAGAGCTACAAAGGCCTCAAATACCCTACGCCGGGGAGTCGGTGTTTCCGGCAACTGACTGATCTGGTCCTCAAGGGTTTCACGTTGTGCCGCCCAATCGACCGTCCTCCACGCGCTTTCCAGCAAGAGTTCGTGGTTTCCTTCGTTCTTCGCCAGGTCATGTAGAAGATCCCACTGTTGTAACTTTTCTGCTGCCAGAATCCAATGATCCTCCCAAAGGCAGTATTCAGACTCGGAGAATGGAATGGCACCAGCGCGTACTTTGCTTTGTGCCGACTCGTAGGCTAGGGAAGCTTGCTCCCACATTCCGTTTTGTTCAAACGCGATGGCGATATTGGTTTCCTCGTGTAAACAGCGGCGCCGCCATACGCCATAAAATAAGTCTTCTTCAGCAAGCTCTGCATATATATCGGCGAGGGAGTCATAAACGTAGTCACGAACGCTCGGGTCATCATCCTTCACATGATCGAATGATGTCCCCAGGATTTCCAAACAAACATACCAAGCACCATACGTTTTTGCGAGATACTTGACGAGGTGAGGAGGCAGCGTCATCGGAGGCGAGCATGCCTGTATTCCAGCGAGCAGGGTCTGAATCACATTTGGTCGTAAATGAGCTTGTCGTACATGGTAATCCTTGCTGAGAAGGTTGATCATATGGTGTGTAATTTCCGCCTGCTCCCGACGAGAGAGGCAAGACCATACAGAGGGGAAAAGGTATACCCAAGTATCATGGGCAACTTGCGGATCGAGGAATAGAAGGCGCTGAACTGGACGGATAATCGCATGAATTTTCGGACGCGCGACGGAAGGGAGGACAGAGGCCAATCTGCGTTCATGTGATGATACAGGAGCATCCATATCAGATGATCCAAGTATAAGGTAAAGAGCAAGATATATCCAGTTATTGTCTGCCAAAGCTTCCCAATTTTGTACACCAAAAATATAGTTCAAGCGGCTGAGAAGTGAGCGGGGAACGCTAGCATCCAGCAGTTCCAGGAAACGATCTCGTAATCCAGGATCCTTGGTACGGCAACCGAGTAAGAATGGGTGTTCTAAACGGGTGGTTAGGTCGCTTCGGCGCAGGCCAGGATCCGTGTATATCTCGTATATGAGCTCTAGGTATGCTTGAAATAATGCATCCGAGCGGCCCTCGAATGCAACCATTTTCTGCAACAAACTGGCTTTCTCTTTCATCGTCGGATAAGCCTCTTGCTTAGGCTTCGCCCAGCGTTTAGCAAGGTCCAGAATGTAACGACAGAGAGGAATACTCTTGGACTTCTCCACAAGTACTACAAGAGTACTAAGGAGAGTTCGCCGTTGTTCTCCGAGGAACGCTACGGAGATCTCGCATATCTCAAGCACCATTTTCATAAGTCTGATGACGTTCTCGGATGCGGTTGTGTTAGGAGCAGCTTGTATGTGGTCCTTGACAAATTTACTCAAAAGTTTACCAAGAGGCTGACTGAATGGATCAATGCGTTCGGGTGAGACTTGTACAACTGATTTCAACATCAGGAGTGTGCCTTTCAAAGATGTGGAGTTTCGTAGGCCGTCGTTGATAGACGAGTAGACGAACGTATGAAATTCGGAGAGCTCGCTAGACTGTTCATCATCATCCTTAGGTAACGGGAAAAGCCTGATGAGCTCGTCAAAAATAGGGTGTAGTGCATCGTTTAACGCATGATCTTCGGTAACTAGACCTTTGCGTACAAGCTTTTGCAGCATCGGGGCATTGGCCACGAACCATGTATCCTGCTTTTCGGCAGTGATGATTTGTAGGACTTTCGCCGAGGCAAGTGCTTGTGTAAGCGCCTGTTCGTTTCCAAGCTCGTTCTGAGATAGTCAGTGATTTAATCAGAATAAATTTTAGAACAAACCTACTTGTTCAAGTGTCCGCAAGAAGAAACGCAGACCTACTGTCACATCTGTCCAACCTTTCGGACCAACTAAAACTTTGAGCAAGGCAAGGGCTCGTGAAACTAGAGTTATACGAGCGGCAGGATCGTGCGGCATGGTCGCAAGCCTCACGAGGTAGCTAACCATATTCTCTCGAAATCCCAGCGGGGTCAACCAAACCACGTCCGACCTATTTGGATCCGTGGTTGTTGCCGTAGTCAGAGAAGCTTGTGAAGCCTGTTCTTCCCATGTGTAAATGACTTGGAGTAGGTCAACTGACAGTAAACGTGATTCAGGTGTAGAGGTAGAAGACATGCCGATTTTGTTGAGAGAGTTAGCCATGTGGGGGATGAAAAGGGAGCGGACGGGATAAAATAGCTCCGGTTGTTTGACAATGAGGTGGTAAATTGCAATGTGTTGGGCAATACCTTCCTCGGCAAGAAGCCGTCGGGTAGCCTTTGCCCATTGTGGGTGCCCCGCTTCCTTGGTATCGGCACGGGGAAGAGATGGCGCTAGGATAGACAGTGCCTCTTGGCGGAGACTTGCTCTGCCTTCAGACTGAGGGGAGCGAAGAAGCCCGTTCCAAGCACGTAGAATAAACTTTGGGGGTGTTTGAGGCGTCTGGAAGGCGGCGAAAAAACGGGCAGCTAGAAGGAACGCAGTTTGCTTCACGATTATGTCTTCACTGGCGGAGATGGAATTCCAAACGCATTTGATGATATCTTTCTTGGCATCCTCAAGTAGGTCTGGGTAATTTTGGACCAGAACTGTTGTGAGATACAATATTTCAATTTTGAATGTATCATCAACCTCAGAAAATCCGTCAGACTCTGCTATCGGGCGCCAAACGATGCGGTCCATCTGAGTAATAAAATCCGTATCAATCAGTTGACTCCGAGGTGCTGAATGGGTAGAGTGTACAAGTAGTGTGGGTGTGACGACGTAGTGTATGAATTGTGCTTTGTGCGTCCATGAGTATGAGGGGTCGCGAAACCAGGTGAGGAAGCGCACGAGTATGTTGCGTTGGAATATGGTGTTATCACTGAGGGCGATGTGCTGATAGAGAAAGTGGGTGACATGGACAAGGTCCATTCCCAGATTACGCGTAAAGATGGCAACAATTTCAAAGATTAGGTCGATGCGTGGTGATTGTTTCGAGGCCTGAATAAGGATATCGAGTATGATTTTGTGTCTTTGAATCACTTCTGGGGCCACCACAGCAGTGTGCTCGGGTTGGGGAAGTTCAGAGTGCCAGATGTCCAATAACGCGTCAATGACATATCCGTTCTCTGTCAGCCAAAGAGGGACTGACCGTGCCAAGTCGCGAAAAAGTAGCATGGAGGAGAGCGCATAACTTGTTTCCGCACCATGAAGGAAATGTGTCACGATGTAAGAAGTTCTGGAGGCTAGTTCGCGCTCTAGATTAGGTGCTAGTTTGGCTTCAAGAATACTCCGCAACGTCCTCAAGTGTCGTGGAAAATTGAGATGCCGAATAAAAAACTCTATACCCTCCATCGGGTACCGGTCGAGATACTTGGCAAGTGGCTCAGAGAAGGGGCTACGAGTTGAGAAATGCATCTGTGATTCTGTTTGCACAATAGCATTCACAAGGTTGTCCAGAAAGATGTTGGCAGCAGATGGCAGGAGGTGGAAGATATTGGCCAATCTGACTAATTTTGTGATACCCTCGTTGTTGGACAGGGGGAGACGAGAGGAATCAATGAGCATTTGAGGATCAGCGACGATTCGAAAATGATCAAGTAGTTTGTGTCCAATCTCTACCTTGAAATAGTTTGTAAGCAGCTCCAGTAGACGCGCTAGGCCTTCCAAACCAGGGACCGAAAGGCGTTTGGGATCGGCGAGGTTCATCAATATTGGGCGCAAACCAGTTTGCAGCAGTTCTTTCGGAAGTCGACTTTGGTGCGTCAACACCATTCTGAGGCCTTCATGTGCCACGTCTTTGACCTCTGAGGAAGGGGAATATAATGATTTGAAGTACACGCTCGTGACACTGAAGCAGGATTAGCCATGGCATGGGCCAATGAACGGTACTCACCGCTGTCGTGTTTGGGCTTGCCGTTGGAAAAAGTCAGTAAGGGGCATAGATGCAGTAAGCAGCTTGATGCAAGCCACACGGAGTTCAACCACTTCGAACGCGCCCTGTCGAGCCGGGGTCCGTTCTAGTAGAGTGGCATCATCGACATCGGCCAATGCGAGTGTTTCGTGTAATAAACGGAGTAGTTCGTCATTCAGTTCCACAAGGGGAGGGTCAAGGCCGACACAGTAACGGATAGCTTCGATCATTCCTATTTGCTTTGGAAAAGGAAGTGCTCTGAGAGGTTTTGTGTATATACCAGTCACAGTGCGCTCCCTGTGTGGCATGAGAAGGTCAATTGCTGGCCGGCCGCTAAGTGAGACTAGGAATTCAATAGACGTCTGAGCTGCCCGCCGAACTATAGCGCTTGAGCTCTGAAGCTCAGGGGAGAAGATGCCGACAAGATGGGTTAGTTTGGCCCGCGCTGGCACAGGATTGTCGGTGTGAATGTCTAGTTCAGATGTACAGATCTTGAGTACATTCAGGAGAAGGTCACGGACATCATCCACGTCCCGGGGTAAATCCCGTGGGAGGTCTTTCAAGACATGGAGAAGAGTGCGGATAAGGTCTATCTCCCGTTCTATGGCCCATTTAGTCCCATACACTGGGACTGCTATTAGGTTCATAATTCCATTACAGCCAGCACTTTTCGATACCCAAGAATCTTCCAAACATAGCCCAGTTACGCGATTTGCAATCTGGTGCATGATCCCCATGATGTCCTGTGAAGTAATACTATTTTTGCCATGCATCGCGACGAGATCTTGTACAATGATAACAAGAGCAGTTTGGGCGGCTCGTGCTAAAGGAGGTTGATCGCGTGTGAGAGCATATGGCAAGGAGTCAAGGAAAGATGCCAGAAGGCCACTTGTCATAGGTCTTATTCCTCCTCCTCGCAAATGACTCCGGCGCACCTCAACTTCAAATGCAAATTGAGCTACTTTTTTTAAGAAGGACTCTGCCTGAGGTTGAAGATCTGGAATGTTGACGCTGTCAAAGATACCCTGCATCCCTTGAGTAAATACATCTTCAGTATTTTGGCTTGTAACACCCTATAATGAGAGTCAGTTTAAGACCTTGGACAATAGCACACTGTGGTCACCTCATATAAAATCACTGTTAAGCTGTTCTCCAACAGGGCATAAGCATGAGCACGATCAGGAGTTGTGCCCTTTACAAGCGTGCGACAAGCCAACCCAATGACCGGGCCTAAATCGATTTTTTCACCTGAACTCCCAAAGGCTATTGAAACTTTTGCTTGCTCAGAGTGGTGGTGGTACTTCAAGAGTGGTTCGCGGTTCAGCAATCGACGGTTTCTTCCACCCAATTTCCCAAGAATGCGAATAGTAGTATGTGCAGGGTGGTGGTTAGCAGGCAGTGGTCTGAGGTGGCTATGTAGTGCTTCCATTAATTCGCGCAGAACTGTACTCAAGGTTGGGTCCAGAAAATCAGGTGTGAGATTGTCGATACAGAGCTCGAGTGTTCGGAGGCCCTGGGAAACCAACTCTGGACCTCCTCGTAATGCAAGAGCTAGCGGCTGCATCAAGTACGCAAGATGAGGAAGTAGATGTGTCAGTCGCAACGGGACTGTCAAACAGAGCTCAACAATCATATCTCGAGTGTGGCCTTCTGAGGCTAACAATTGCCTGTTTAAACTATCTAGCATTTCGGGCAACAAAGGCACCACAGCTTTATAGAGTAGTTCAAACCGACCGCCACCGCCGCCAATGGCTCTGAACAGAGCCCGGAGCAAGTGGAAATAATTTGTTGGTTTTGTCGCCTTCGCTGCCAATGGGAAACAATCCATGAGAAGTTTTGGTAGGTGCGTGTTCAGAATGGGCTCGTTGAGTAAGGGATACAATGCAACAGCTCCAAATGCCATTTTAAATAGCCGAATGGTAGTTGCGGCTGTCATATCATCATATTCCCCAAGAAGGTGGAGCCGATCGACCAAGAAACTAAGAACAATGGCGAGAAGTGTGGGTGAAGTGGGTTCGCGTGCGAATAGAAATTGACATATATTCAACAGAATCATCCGTCTCGAGGCGCATTCAAAAAAAAACACCATTTTGTGGGTCCATACTTCCTGGAAGACATGGAGATTAACTTCCAAAAGTGCGTGGCCAAACCAGTCGATTGCGTCATTTTGTTCGTTGATCCTGGGGTCGGGATCAAAAAGTGACATGCAACGTATGCAACCTTCAAACAGCCTGAAGAATAGGTCGCCATCGGGAATGGGGGCATCACATTTGCGGAGGGCTGCGAGGCAGACACGGAAGCCATGTAGAAGTGTTCTAAACATCAACCGTGACTCTGCTATAGAATGAGACCCTATAGCACATGTGACACCAACCTACTTACCATGGACAAGTTCCTCAGGTTTTTCGATAGCATAGACCGCCCCACCCACCGGACGAGATTTTTCGATGAACGCGGCGTCAAGCACGGCTGTTTGAGTGTTCTCTTTTGCCAGCCCTGCATTATTAATGACTTCGCCATGTATCAGGGCCAATGCTTCCAGGCGCTCTAAGCAAGTCTCAAACATTACACCCAGCAACCGTGCAGCCTCCTTGGGGGTCTCCTTTGTTAAAATTGGCTCAGTCAAGCCGAACATCATCTTCGCTGACATTGTGTGAAGGTTATTTCCCAACGCTGGGTTGTGGATCAATCGGGAGTAAACGTGGACAATACGTGCTAGTTGCTTTGCCGTAAGCTCATTGCGGATGTGATGCACTAGATCTGCGACAGCGCTATACACAGCCGCCCTAGCAAAAAGGTCTGTGAGATCATGGAAGATCCACCAGAGTTCAACACACCTTAACATCTCCTTACTGCTAACACCTGTTCCTAGAAGCACGTTTTCGTCCAGTAGTTTGTCAAGATGAGGGAATAGCGCTTTCCGCACAGGAAGACCCATTAAGTGGCGAAAAACCACCATAAGCTCCTAGAATACTAATGTGAGAAGATTTCATAGAAAGCAGTCATAAAAGCGACCTTTCTGAGAGCAACCCCGTTTGCAGGACAATCTTGAAGCATACGTAGTGCCGTTAGAATCAAGGTCTCACCAGAAGCTTCATCAGGTTCGCCCGAAAACCTCATCACATAAGCCAAATATGATAGAACCTGGGGGGGTTAATTTAACTCAATGTATGGCGATTTGCAAAAAACGTACTTTGATCTGACAGTGAATGAAATCAGTGTAAGCGAGCGGGTTCTTGATGGTGGGCGCCATGCCAGCCCAGATATTGTCCATAGCTTCGTATTCCTCTCTTGCTTTTTGCTGTGCAGGGGATTGTAAAGCGAGAACCTGAAAAGCAGGTTGTATAGTCGCTTGAATGTGGCCAGAGATCATTGACCGATGGATTTGTGAAATGATAACTATGACCATTCCCATCTCGCCCAGTACCTTGAAACTGCGTATGCTCGGTAGTGCAATGTTCTGATCCGTTGGGTTGGAATCCTCAGAAAGTACTTCGGCGACAATTTTTTCCATATTAGAAAATGCTTCTTGAAATATAACCAAAAACTCTGCTAGGGACTCCTCTGTTAGAGTCCTATAACCACGAATGAGATCGAGGAGAGTTTTGCAGGCAAGTGAGCCGTTTTCCTCATTGTCTCTCCGAAGCACGTGAAGCATACACGTGAATATTTCGCCAACGGATAGTCGAACTGCCTCGCTAGTAGGCAACCGGTTGATAATTTCAAGGAGTATACGACGAAACTGGAATTCTACGCTTTCTTTATGATATGCCACTTCGCCGTTCCGAAGAAGCTCAAGAATGGCAGGGATAAGAATGGGTATGGCCCGTATAGACTCTGTATCTCGGACAGTGTCTATCATTTCACGTATTTCAGCGGCAACTGCGTGCTTGGTCTTCATGTCTAATATTGATATTTAATTGGCGAATCTCGCGCGGCCAAAATTCATACGTACCTATATTGGGATCTGCAATCCTCCCAGCACGTATTTCTAGGTCAGACGTTGTGGCTAGATGTGGATTAGACTCCATGGTGGGCATGGAGGTCAAGATGAATTGTATTACCTATTATGGTCAAAAGATTGCTGGCTTAGGTAATTGCGATCACGTGATCGCTAGCCTGTGTAACCGTGTTGTCACAACCTACGCTGAAGCTTTGACTGTTGAGCATCAAGGACGTCTCCATCATGTTCTTTGACCTTAAGCTATAAGCTAACCGCTGGCCGCTATTCTTCTCTACCTTCTCTGATTGACCCTTGGAGCCGGTCTCCAAGCTCAGTTGCCCTCTTCATTTCAAGATCCCTTCCGTCTCACCATTTCATTCATTCACTTCGCTTACCCTTCGAGATTCGCATCAGCGGAGGCACAAGAGGACAACTCATATATCATGAACACACCCGATATAAATGAGTTTATTGCCCATCCTGATTAGTGCGTCTATACCTAGGTGTCCTTGTGCTCGAAACGCTCATCGTCAAGAATAGTCAACAGATAGCTTCATTTTTCCTTGGCACGGTCTTTGTCACCAGCTTGAACTATTCCTACTTATGGATTCGAGGCTTTTTCCCGAGAATCTGGAGTCGAATTTTCGGTAAACATCCAACCTCCAACGATACCGAGAACTCGGCTTCAGAGAAGTCTTATGGGACATCGTCAACGAAGTTTGTTCGCCCAGGAGAAAATTCAAGCCTCGTCTTCACTTTATCTTTATGCTTTGTTTTTACTAGCATGGCGTATTTCGGGTCTTTACTCTCATACAATCCCAACGGTGGAGCGATATGCGGCAAGTACCTCTCGCGTCTTCGTTGGCTTGTCGCGTTTAACGGTCTTATCAGCATTTGTCGTTGCCTGGGGAGGTATGGCAGCGCAAACAGCTAGGATCATTGGGCTGGTTATTATCCTTTTCGAACTGCGAGATCTTGGTATCGCTAGATTGGAGTTGTATCTTACTTTTACTTGCCTTTTCATTGCCATGGGTATCTTTGGTTTCCCCATAGAGTGGCACATGACTGACTTTGGAGTAACAGTTCTTGTCTTTGTTAACAATGCCATCGGCACTGGTGCCATAAGGTTTATTCGTTAACCCTGCAACCATAGCGATACTGACGCCGACATTAACGCAGATTATTCCGACCTTTGGGCATCGCTATTTGTTATAGGAAGCAGTGAGCCTGTCTGAACGCTATTTCAAGCTGATTACTGAGTACACAACTTCGTCCAACAGCTTCATTCTCACTGCTTTGGCTACTTCCTTGGTCAACATTCTTATCGAATTATTCATGCTCTTCCGTCTTACCATTCTCATTGTGAGACAATCAATACCCAGCCAGCGGCTAGCAGCTTGGAAAGATGGCAGGGTTGTCAAGGCGCTCTCTCTGCTTTTTCTTGAGCTCTTAACAATTGGACCCTCAGCGACACATATCAGCTTACTCGCGGACTTTATCCCACTGAGCATTGGAGCGCTCGCGGTTCTTGGTAACTTCCTCTTTTCGGCTTCAAGCTCGCAGTCTAACACATGCACATAGTTGCTTTTAACTCTGGGCCTACGACACAAAGTAGATCAGTGTTAGATCCTATTGCTGCTTCACCTCTCTCGGCCCCCCAGGTGGCTCGAACAGGCTGGTTGCGGCGGTCTTTTGGGTATTCCTCTAACCGTAGCAACATGGTATCAACACCTGTATCCCCTCAGCCTGTGCCCGCGATAATACCACACCCATTTTCATCACAATATCTCAACGATACGGATGTTGCGTGGCCGCGACAAGACCAGCACACATCCCGGCTAAGCACGGCTGGGACAGTGATGAGCACCCATGAAGCAATTGTCCAAACTGCTGAACGCTCGGGGGCACCGACTCGTGCAAGGGCTGTTGCGACGACGTTGGCGGCCGGGTCGCGTGTTTCAGAGAGAATTTCCCAGCAGCCGTTTGATGTACCCCCCGTCTCGAAGACCTCAGCAGTTGACGCGCCGGTAACTGAAGCACAGACTCCGGCACCCGTAGCATCTCTAGAGAGCCCGGTGGTGTCTCCTACCAGCCTTCTCATGCATCCCTGGCATGAGAGACTTCAGCGCGGTAATACCAGGCTTACATCACGGTTTTCGGCTGATGGATCAGAGGAGTTCAAACACTCCAAGTGGCCATCGTCAAAGGCTTCAGACAGATCATCATATATATTCAGAGGGTACGCATTTCCGAGGCCGCCTGCTTCCCCACCTCCAGGTCCTATGCGACGGTATTCAAGTGCAACTTTAACATCACCTCTTTTCTCGCAGGAAGGGGGTGACTCCCGCCAGTCTGGACATGTCAAACTCGTCACTTTCGAGTCGACCTTCCGAACAACGGGAGAGAAGGTCTCTTACCGTACTCCATTACCATCCGCAAGCACATCTAGTACTCCACATGGTTGATTTGTAGCTATTAGTGGACATTATGTAATACAACCCGCAGTCCATGAGTTGAGTTGATCGCTTTCACCTGTAACCTCAAGCTTCAAATACATGTCCAGCGAACTTCTCAAACAAATCCAAGCAGGGAAAAGACTTAAGAAGGCAGAGACAAATGACCGGAGTGCACCTGTCATTGACGACAAAGCAAAGTCTTCAGCTGGTGGAGGAGGCAGTAGTGCTCCAGTTCTCTCAGCAGGCATCCCGTCGACGTCCGCGGGACCTCCTCAACTTGGAGGGCTTTTTGCTGGTGGTATGCCTAAGTTGAAACCAGCTGGTCAAAGTAGTGCTCGTAAGCTAGCAACTTGTCGTACAAGACTTCGCTCTGACCTCAAAACTTAAAGCAAAGCCGACTCACCTGGCGAAACCTCCTTCAATTCCCAAACGAGAGCCAGCAGGCGCCGATTCAATAGCGTTAAAACCCGTGTCTGCTCCGCCGCAACCACCAACCCGCTCTGCACCCAACTTACCTGCCCGCACAGTACCTGCAGTTCCCGATAGCAGCCCAGTCCCCCCTCGGAGGGCCCCACCTGTGCGAGCATCGGTCCCATTGACTCCAGCTACACCCGCACGTCCTTCACCGGCCATTCCTCCAAGGCCGCCTGCCACATCTCGCCCCTCTCCAGCTCTTCCACCTCGCCATAATACGCCCTCACCACCCCCATCAGTAGCACGATCTGTGCCCACTATTCCGCCCCGATCATCTCCCAGCAAGACCGCTTTGGCATCTCCAAATAGAGCTCCACCCACCACCCCAGGCCGACCGCCGCCACCGCCACCACCTGCTCGTCCATCTGGTCCCTCGTCGCCTGTGAAGATCGCACCACCGCCTCCAGCCCGCAAACCGCCAGCTGGAGATAGTAGCGCCCTTACACCCCCGTCGCGTGTCCGGACACTGTCAACTATAGATACTCCGATAACACCTCTCCCGCCGCAAATACCACCGCGATCTAGTGTAGTATTGTCAGGGGCGAAGTCTAATTTAGCACCTCCGCCAGCTCGACGGGTAACACCATCTACAATTGATGTAGGTGGACGCAAAAGTAAGTGATGGATTGTTCGACTCAGTGGCTCTAACGGACATTCAGTTCCTTCACCACCTCCGTATGCCGGAGGGCATACATTCCCAGTGACCGACTTTCCGCCACCTCGCGAGTTTTCACCGAAAGCAAAACACTATACCAGTGGACGGTCACGGGGGAGCAATTTTGAGCTTGGGTCGCTATAATAGCTACAGTACATAAGATTTATTGTAATGTAGACGTGGCGTTTGCCGGAAAAGGATCGGGAGGACGCCCGAACGTGACACGTTGACACGTCAGTGACTAATCACTTATAAGCGAAACAAAAATTCATCAAAAAATAATCACCCCCAAAATGCGTCTCTTCCCCATATCCCTCCTGGCTCTTGCCTCTCTCGTCCTCGCAGACGCCGACGACAAGCCTTCGGATGTACTCAAACTCACCGCCGCCTCTTTCCAAGAGGCTATTGTATCACATAGCCTTATGCTTGTCGAATTCTTTGCCCCCTGGTGTGGCCATTGTAAAGCCCTTGCTCCTCACTACGCCGAAGCCGCCACTGCCCTCAAGGAACATAACATCACTTTGGCCGCCGTCAACTGTGTAGATGAAGCCGAACTTTGCCAAACCCTCGAGGTTCAAGGATACCCGTCAGTCCTGTTCCTGACCCCACTTTCATACCCTTCTAACAGCCTCTGCAGTACCCTCAAAGTTTACAAGGATGCTGAGGCATCCGAATACAAGGGGCCTCGCCAGACGGAAGGTATCATTAGCTACATGGTCAAGTAAGCATACACTCTTCCTGTTAATGGTTTTAAGCCTAAACCTTGTTTTTAGACAATCTCTTCCCGCAGTCTCAAAGGTCACCTCTGCCAACTACGAGGAGTTCAAAAAGGCCGACAGACTTGTTGTCATTGCGTATCTCCCTACTTCCACTTCCTCACCAGCTTCAGAGTTTAGCGCCCTTGCTGAGACACTTCGTGATGATTATCTCTTTGGCATGGTCACTGATGAGGACGTCATGAAATCTGCCGATGTCAAGGCACCTACGATTGTCGCCTACCGTACATTCGACGACCCGGCCACCAATTATCCATATCCTGTCACGGATGCTACTGCCAAAGAGATCAAAGAATGGCTCCGCGAACTCGCTATCCCAGTCATCGACGAAGTCAACGCTGAGAACTACGTTATCTACGCTAACAGTCAAAAACCCCTCGCATATCTCTTCCTCGACCCAGCAGCCGAGGGCAACGATGCTCTTATCGAAAATATTAGGCCTATCGCTAAGGAATGGAAGTCGAAGGTCAACTTTGTTCACATCGATGCCGCCAAGTTCGCCGACCATGCCAAAGCTCTTAACATTCCGGATGCAAAATGGCCCGCTTTTGTCATCCAAAACTTGGAGAAACAGCTTAAATATCCCCTCGATCAATCTACTGAAGTCACTCATGAGCGAATCAGCGATTGGGTTACTAAATATATTCACGGTAAAATCGAGCCAACTCTCAAGAGCCAGCCTATTCCTTCCTCTCAAGATGAAGCTGTCTACACACTCGTTGGCAAGTCATTTGACGAGGTCGTATTCGATGACTCCAAAGATGTTTTCGTTGAATTCTATGCTTCATGGTAAGACTCGCTTTTATCGCTTTTTTTGATATATCTCACAGGCTATCGCTCCAGGTGCGGTCATTGTAAACGCCTCGCTCCAACATGGGAGTCAATTGCTGAGAAATATGCTGATCGCAAAGATCGATTGCTTATGTATGCTCACACTCCGACCTGCTACTGTCTTCTACTGATGTCTCAACTTTAACAGTGCCAAAATGGAAGCCATGGACAATGATCTTCCTGCTAGTGTCAACTTCCGCATCCAGGGTTTCCCAACTCTGAAATTTAAACAAGCGGGCAGCCGTGATTTCATTGACTACGAGGGCGATAGGTCCATGGAGAGTCTACTTGCCTTTATTGAGGAACACGCCAAAAACCCTTTGACAGCTAAGGTAGTTGGCGAGGAGGATGCTCAAGTCCCATTGGGAAGCAACAACAACGCGTCTGAGCCTCAAGTCGAGCGCCATGATGAACTTTGAGCGGAGTAAATTATACCGTAATCATGAGAATAGACATGTTCTCTTGTACCTACGGCTGCATGCTGAACGCAATGTTCAATGCGTACGCCTAACCTAGTATATATACCGTCACGTCAAGAATTAAGATCCTATCCGTTGCATCTCTTTCTTTGACTTGTAGTAATCCGAAAATGATAGCCGCACACCTAAAAAACGGCAATCAAGATCGGGATGTACTTGTAGATGATGCACGATAGTCTGTGCGCGCTCTGAAAAGGAGGAGCTAAATTGTGCAAGTCTTTCCAGGAGCCTAGGCAAAGTATCTGGAGGCCGTGGACCCGAGCCATCCCGGACAAGATGGCCAGTGAATACTCCCTTCCCACCAGTCAGCCGTTTAGGAGCCTGTCTTGGTCAAGAAACGTACCCTTTCTGTGTCAAGTTCTTCGTCCCGTCGAGAGGACTCCGTCAAGCAGTAGTTATAGAAATTGTCCTAAAGCACAGAACATCATCGGCTTGATCCAAATTCATGGACTAGACTTACAGTAGCATCGCGGAACTGAAGGATGATAGAAAAAACCTCCTTGACCTGATTAAGTATCGTCTCCTATTGGAAGACTATCGTTAGCATCAAAGGAGATAGAATGCTCAAGCATAGATACCTCTTTTCCCGCCTTCGGATTCCTTAAAAACACTTTTTTGACGATACGGTCTAGGTAAGACCTATGGGCATCGATAAGCGCATCCAAATCTCCCTCTTTCTTGATCAAAAAATCGATTAAAATCTTCCAAGAGCATTCGATAACTTCCAGGTGACAATATGCTTGCATCTGACGGATAAAGTGAACCATCTCCGCCATGGCTATTCGAACCTCATGCCATGTCGACCTGAATTCTGTACCCCTTATTAGCCTGGAATCCCATAGATAATATTAATCACGCCCCTGGAACGCGAAAAAATGTGCGGGCACCCCCAGCTATTCTCATCCACCCCATGGTCAACACGCTCTCGATACGCTTCATCTGCCAGAGATGCCGAAAGATTTTGAGATATTTTTCCATTGAGGCCGGATCTAGCACAGTATCGATCGGCGCATCCACTTTGTATTCCAAGGTGAACACGTCCCAGCCGATCTCACCATGAGAATACTCTAGCATGCGAGCGTCGAGTCTACGTCGAACGTCTAGAGAGTCATGTACCGCATTGGACGATCTTACTGATGAGTCCAGATGAGCTGTTAGATTGTGTCGATACAGCGCATTTGCTGGACGCGTTAGGCTTGATCTGTGCCAAACATAAGCGTTCTCAAATCACTAAAGGCGAAAGTAATCATGGGTTACCCAAGAGCTTCCATAAGCCTGTCTGCAAAATCACCGTGTCCTAGCATGAGGTAGTTTTTGAGGGCGCCAAGATGATCAAGTAGATTGAACTTTTCAATAAAAACTTCGAACAAACGCTGGCTAGCAATGTGATAAGCAGCGTCAACAGATCGTTCGAGACCAGGTATGTCACTGTATTCAAGGGCTTTGCACCGAAGTCAATACCAGGTAGCAACGAATGGTAGATGAATGATACCAACTCCCTCTAGTAGTGCCCATCTTCTCCCTCGTCTCCACCCAGTCACTATCATGGCAAGCATACCGAATAAAGTTTAGGCTCTTTCCTATAGAGAATATCTGTGATGAGGGTGAGCACGATCGACACAGCTTGTCGCCAGAGCCGAAAGTACCTTTTTACCAAAATCTTCGCCCACAAACATCGGAAGCATGTCTTTCCGAAATTGATACTTTGCCTCCCACAGTCTGAGGCCCCCCTCACGCACATCTAGGTTATCATCAGGATCGCCACCGAAACCACCATCGGCGGGAAGTTGGCCGACTCCGCCTGCCAAAGAAGGATGTGCATATTGTGGACGGATCATTGAAGTGTCCAAAGAAACAAAAAATTCCGAGAACGGATCATAGAGCTCCCCTGAGAAAAGCCATCTGTGAAGTGTGGAAAAGAAAGGTTTCGATACCTTGATGTATTCCGGTTACTATCATGGGGAATAACCCACGGATTGCAACACACACCTCATCCAGAAGCTGATCGGTAAACTTGCGAACGAAAGGATCTCCCGTATCTGCATAGCCATGTATGAGATTCACAAGAGCACCGCCATGGGCATCTAAGCAAACGTCAACACAAAAAGTAGATCCAAATAGACAACGAGACCTCGAGCACCCTCCACGCAAACGCTCATCATCCTCATACGGAGTCTCCATTCATTAACCCATACATCGAGTCTCCGCAACGTCAGACCAGAACTCTCTACAGTTTTACCACGATCTTCGATGGTTTCTAGGGTTTCATTGTCGGAAGCCATCTGGGACTCTAAGATGGCAATAAGCCGATAGTACTCCGTGAGTTGCGATTGCAGATGGTGGCAAAGACTTTGTTCAATCATTCCAACGCCTGTTGCAGCTTCGATATCGCGTACATAAGCCTCCACACGAGTATATAGGTAGCCCACCTCCGAGAGCCGGTGAATCACGGCTTTGGTAGCATCCGATATCGCGTATTTCTAGACATCGTCAAATTTGGGATTTGTAACCGTCAGACCACTCACCGTGTCACCCGCAAAAATCAGTTTGTTATCAACATCCGTGTGGTCACGAAGGGAGAAACGAACGTGTTTTCCAGATATACCTTGTAGTAGATACAGTGCATCTCGAAGAAGAGGCTGTTCTGGAAGCTGTGGCATCCCTGGGAATTGTCCGATAAATACCATTATAGTTCTTAAGCTCAATAACCTACCAGACTTTTCTCGATATTCTCGCAGCAGTTGCGCTCGCGTTTTCGTTCGTGGTGGAGGGTGCTGTGCTCGGAGCGCCGAGTTTACAGGAGCGGCGCCTGAGGAATGCTGAGGTGGAGGAGATGAACCAGAAGGAAGAAAGGTTGTTGAGGCCTGGGGCCGACGCGACGATGCCAGGGTTAACAGAAACAATACCGAGGCGTGTTTCCTCGAAAGAACTGGCTACAGATGGTCATTTTCTGCAGGGTAAAAAGGGGATAATCTCACCTGCTCGTGAAGCCGCGTAAGGAGATTAGTAAACTGCAGTGAGGTGACACCAGATGGTGAGGACTGTAGTACTGAGAACAGTGAGGGTTAGTGTAGCGTCAACATCTCGGTTTTTCCTCACGATGTCGTTTCACCAGATCAGAAAGATATGCTATATCAGTCTCCTGGCCAGAACCTATGTGACTTCAGAGAGAATTGGGGGTTCAGTACATCAGCGCAATGATGTGTTCTTACCTAGATAAAATATACTGGCAATGGGAAACAAGGTCATCACAAAGGCTCTGATTTCCACGGGTAAGAGGTAGGATAGCATATACAAGTGATTCAAGTGCGTGAACCGAGATGTGCGTTGACATTAGCGACCGATGGTAAGGGCCTAAGGATCACATGACCGTATCAAGGTTGAGGAGAGTCATCGTTCAAACTTCAAAGTTCAAACATAGAATCTATGAATTAAAATCTTTATGTTGCTAGAATGCAGTTATCTCAACTGTCGTGTAGGAGGCTTCTTTGTTTGGCTCACTTAACACTGCGCGCTCACCTATTATTGACGAGGAAACTATTTAAGGTTATACCTGTTGGGCCCGCACAGCTACAGTACTAGTAAGTGTACTCATGCACCCCCACCTTGATGCAAACATTCTTGTGGCACAGCTTACTACATGTCAGTGTTCTTGGTAAATCTCAAGTATGCTGGGTGTCGACTTAATTGGAGTATACGTTCAGATGTTTACGACTCACCAAGCAACCATTTACCGTACATGCTGCATCTTCATGTATATGCGCACTTCGATAACACCAGCAAGATACTAAGTCACGAATATTACTTTAACAAAGTGGGAGTGGACTTCATTTCTGTATCTTCAGCAATATTCAACGACATTGTCTCAGCACGAATGGTCTAATTAAGGGAGGAGTGGATGGAATAGACAGCTGGTGATTTAGAACATGTACGTATACGATATTTGTTGATACAACCTAATACGAAGTCTATTTTTTATTCAATGATTTAAAACGTAAAACTGGAGCTATATACTACGTTGCACAACGCAGGGAGTTGACGGTGTGTTTGCTGGGTAAAGTCCTCCTGGATCATGGGTTAGTCAGATGTTGCAGAACACACATACTCGAGTACTGTAGCTACTAATCATTGTCAACAGCTTTGAGCTTCAGTAGTAGCCAATATCGTTTTATTTTACTATCGACTCAATGCGCAGAAGGGATTGCCAAGCTTTTCTTCTATCTTGTGAGCTGAATATTCGGTGGCGAACACTTGAACTTCAGACACCCGAGTTGCTGCGATGTGATGCACAGTACACCTAAACAAGAAAGCAGTTTATTCAACGCTACCGATGGTCGAATGGAATCAAAGCTTCTCCTCCTTCAACCCGTCTTTCCAAAATGTGAGATATGCTATCATGGAGTGTATGTTAAGCAGATAGTTTAAATCAAAGAAAAAACATACGAGTTATGCCGTCCGCCTGTCAGTTGAAACCGGTAAGATTTTGTCATGCAATATTTGGATAATAAAATAACGTACACGGTAGTTCAAGAGTGCAACCATTCCATCAGGGTTCATTGACTCCCCAATATACTATGTCAAAGGACTCAGCAAATTAGACTAGGCTTCACTTGGGATCTTACAAATTCGAAATCCTTGAAGTTTGCGACGATCTTTTTGGCGTACTGAGATGCATTTTTCTCAAAATCAGCAACCTTGTCATCTGGCAACTTGCCCTTTACGGCTTTCATATATCCCTAGTTGACCTATTTTGAGTACAAGACTCAATGGGCTTTTTCGATCTGCGGCGTACCTTAAGATATGTCAGATAGGATTTCTTGTCAAATGTCGTTGATTGAAGGCGGAACGAGTGCACAACGTTATTAACCTGTTGCACATCATCCTGAAGTGTATCTTCTTGTTCCTCCGCAGAGGGGTTGGCACCTATACTTCAGTGAGTAAGATCCTATGACAACTAGAGTCAAACTGAATAGAGATGCACCAATGTCAACATCAGCCCCAGCTTTGACCGTCACCAGCTGACATTCAACCTCATATACTGTATCATCAACTAGTTTTCTGAAGCGGATGATCAATCTAGATGAAAATATTCAAGCAAATTGGAGACAGACAGAGGAAATGCATCGGAGAACATCTCATCTCCTGTAAGGATGTCTTTATACAATAGCATGTTAGATTAGAAGAACAAATGTGTTACAGAGGTTTTTGGCGAAAAAAAAAAACCATCCGAAGATCTGATCATCATATCAATGAACACGTGATGATACTGTAATAAAACGAACTTTTTTGGCCGTGGATTGTTATGGAGTACCAGCCAGTTGTGGTACAGACTCAGCCCCAGCCATCCTCCTCCAAACATGGCACTGAATCAAGGTATTGGCGCCAGTTCAAACATCCAGTTTTTGTTAAAGAATACGCCCCAATCACGTCTGTGCACTTTTCGCCCAACAAGCCTCACAGGTACGCAGTGACGGCCGCAACGAGGATTCAAATCTATGCACCTCGCACGCAGAAGGTCAGCAAAACTGTATCACGATTTAAGGATGTTGCTCGGAGTGGAAACATAAGACAGGACGGTAAGCTATTAGTCGCTGGGGATGATAGTGGGCTTGTTCAGGTGCGGGCTCGTGACAAACGATGTAGCGGTGTCGGCGTATAACCAAGTACCTAGATTTTTGATATCAACTCTCGTGCCATACTTCGAACGTTGGACTCTCACAAACAACCTGTGCATGTCACGAAGTTCTCTGCAGGTGTTCCGACACATATATTGTCATGTTCCGACGATACTACCGCCAAAGTTTGGGATATTCCTTCTCAATGTGTGATATCCACTTTCACATCGCATGCTGACTACGTTCGGTCTGGTCAAATATCGACATCCAATCCCCACCTTATCCTGACGGGTTCATATGATTCTTCTGTGCGGCTCTTCGACCTACGATCTGGGCAGTGTGAAATGATCATGGGCGAGACCTTGACCACAGGTTCCGCAGGAAGCGTACCTGTGGAGCAGGTTGCAATGTTTCCTTCTGGCACCCTAGCTGTATCATCTGCAGGCCCAATCCTTAGGGTTTGGGACATTGTCGCAGGCGGACGCTGCGTCCGCGCACTATCTAACCACCAAAAAACCGTAACTGCGCTCTCTTTTGATGCCAGTGCTAGCCGCCTCCTCGCTGGTGCTCTTGATCAGATGATTAAAGTCTACGACGTGAGCACTTACAAGGTAGTTCACACCATGCGATATCCAGCGCCCATTCTTTGTCTCGCAATCTCTGTGCGTATAATAGAGCCTTTCTTTGTCTTTGCTCATTGCTCTGTCAGCCCGATGAATCTCATTTAGTAGTGGGAATGTCGGACGGGACGCTCTCAATCCGCCGAAGGCCAACAAGGGTTGTGGGGGATGTAGCTGTTAATGCATCACGGACTGGTGTTTCGAAATCTAACGTTGCAGCCCTATCTTTAGCCATGGGCACAAAGAAGTATCGTGAAAAAGTTCATTATATGCCTTTGGGCTCTTTGGATGAGGTCCGCGTCGAGAGTAGACGGTCAAAGAGGCTCAAGGAATATGACAGGCTCCTCAAAAACTTCAACTATTCAGCTGCGTTAGATGCAGTTTTGCGTAGAGTGAGCATTGCACCCGGCGTAACAAGCAAAGCTGACACCATGGTTCTAATAGCAAGTGCCTCCAACAACGGCGTTCTCAGTAATTAAAGAGTTGATTTACCGTGATGGGTTGAAGGTAGCACTTTCGGGCAGAGATGACGTCTTACTTGAGCCTGTTCTTCGACTGCTTTTGAAACACGTCACTGATCCTCGTTTTGGCGGAGTGGTTTGTGAGGTGGCAAGCATCGTTGTTGGTATGTCACGTATCATCGCCTGCACTTCTTGTATACCAGCTCAAAATTGAGTAGATACCTATGGCCCAATACTGGGTCAATCTATACTGATTGATTCCTTATTCCTACGGTTGCAGAAGAAAATATTCGCCGAAATTCGTTTCCAAAAGGAATTGCTGAAGACCGAAGCAGCCTTGAATATGTTACTCTCATCGGCGTCCTCAAATAGTACAGGTTATGTTTGAATATCAATAGTAAAGTAGAACAATCATGTTGTATCATAAGTTTCTAGTGCAGCAATGAGGTTCATCAAAATTTCTTTTTGGGACATGGACTGATCTTCAGCAGGAGGATCATCCGCATTTTCATAAAAAATCCGAAGAGATTGGATGATGCTGGCGAGGGATTGATTGGTCCTCTGCAGCATCTGCAAGCAATGAGTCCGGACCTGAAATGGTTGGTTAGTGGCTGTCATAGTACTATGAGCTAACTTACACCATCATCTTCCATAATAATCCACGCAAGAATGTAGTCCACGGTTTGTAGCGTGAATAGTCCACCATCTAATCGCCGTAGGTACCAAGCAGCTTCTAGTTCAGAAACATTGTCGTCCTCTACAACCTTGTAAAATTGTAATCAACACCGGATGATTGAAAATTTAGCGCAGCTGAACCTGTTTTTCCTTCTCAATAGTTAGGTCTGTTGCTCTCAAACGAAGTTGAGCACCCTCCCGAATCTCCAGCAGTTTGTCGATTTTTTCATAATTCGACTCAACAAACTTGGCCAGTAGGCGAATCCTTTCAGGGGATTCTGATGCAATGTTTGACAATAACGACGAGATGATACCAAGGGTGTGAGTGATTTCTTCTGATGGGCGAACATTTAATGTAGACCTCTGTTTCTTTGCAACCCATGAAAGTATTGGTAGATCTGAAATATACCACGAATAGTTCACTTACTTTGCCCATCAAAGTCGAAAACAGTATCTTCAGACCGTAAGCGTTGATGAAAGACATGCAGATTGTTGATCCTGCAGCACCCGACATCGCATAATCCAGAACTTTGATAGAAAGCACTTTACATTGGGTTTTCGCCCTGGATAGTCAAAGATTAATTGGATAACACACCCGCCATCGCCAAAATACGTACTTCATCATGAGGATCATGAGGTCAGGGCCCTCAGCTGCCAGGAAAAGGGCTTTGATGGTAGGTTCACTGAGTGCAGAGCATAATATGTCAAAAGTGTTCTCCATAAATTCTGCTTCATCAGCGTCTACAGGGTTCCGGCGGCGATATTGCTAAGGGCAAGTTAGTGTAGGGAATAAATCCAAGCCAAAAATTACTTACAGAAAGTGTCTTGAGGACGACCTCGACACCGTCTCGCTTTCCAAACTCCTGCCTATTTCTCTGATTATCCTGCAGTAGAACGGAGAGTACTTCTGCTGCGTATCCCCGATTCTCATCATGGACCTTTGCTTCAATACGTTGTAACAGCCAGGTTAAGATTGAAGTCTCGTGAACCAGTTTGGTCGATAGCTGAGGGCTAAAACCCAGGATATTCTCAAAAACTCCTAATCCGATGATTCAGCTGAGTCCGCTCGCACATAAGATACGAACCTAATATATGGAAAACACCTTGGCGGTCCGACTCTTCGCTCTCATTTAAACGCGGAAGGTTGTCCACAAGAAGTTCAAGGATGGAGCACCCCAACTCCATCAAGGTCAGTGGATATAAAGAAGAAGTACGGGCAGTGAGCGTACCAAGCCTTCCGTTAACATTTTTAGAGCTTGCTCTGCAGTCTCTTCTACATCCTGGTCTTCATTCTCGTTACCCACGTCCTCATCAGTTAACTCATGTATCACCTCGACAGCGTCGATGACGATGTCTGCATTCTCATGAGCTAACAAACCAACGAGCGACCTTAACACGTTGGAATTGACGAGTTCTGGATATGCTAGCACAGGTACTTGAGCCAATGGTAGAAGCGCTTTAATGGCAGCATCGAGGTCGGCCTCAGAATCAATGAACCTGGGTTGGGAAGTCAAGCAACAGCACCTCGATGTGTGGAAAGCCCACTTGCTTTGTTGGGTCCTCTGGATGTTTCGACCGGAGATCCTGATTCTTGTTCACTGCACGTTCGAACCGGAGTAGTATTCGCCGGATAGTTGTAGCGGTCAACTCCTCCGACTATGGGATGTCTGAACTCAGCAAAATACAATCAAAAACTATTAGCTCACATCTTCTTGAACAGGTTCTCCAGCTTCATTCCCAAAGATATTCAAAATCTCCTTTTGCCTCGACGTAAGACCACCGCCGAAGAAGCGACCCTCGTTATCCTCTTCGACAAAATAATCAGCATCACCTCCAGGCGCGAAGCCGGGGTTCGTGTCCAGCTCTTCTTCATCTTCGACTGTTACAGCGCGCACTTTCTCTTCGCTATTCCGCAAAGATTTTGTCAAGCCGTTCTCAGGTAACGTATTTGTTACGGCAGTATCCATCTTCAATCTCTTCAAAATTTCTGGCGTAGGTTGTTCTGGCAATTTTCTTTTGTTTCCAAGAGGAAGTTTTGGAACCTGATTATGCACCATGAGGGTCATGATATGCATGAGGAAAGCTGAAACCAACCTTGAACAAATTATCAAGGTCCATGCTTCCTACGCCGGAGCTGCTGTGTTTGAGTACCTTATTGGTGTTTGCGAGGAGCCGACGCGATCACTGACAATCATTGTCAAACATTCACTAAAACTACAGCACACAAGTCTAACTGTACTACTGTATTGTGACGGGGAGTCAAAGCAGGAAAATGTCATTACTTTCGCTAAGTCGTACTTTCCTCACTTTCAAGGATGATTCAATTAAATGTCAGCTGAAAAGCTGGCACAGTAGCTGCATCTCAATCTCTGATTAGTTTTATCAAGCTGGGAATATTTATGAGATCTTGACACATTTGTGAAGATTACAGTGTACTAAACTAACAACATACGCTACATGCATATTTTCTATCGTACTTCCTGGTGTCTCACTGTTCAGTAGGGTTTGCGCCGATTCTTCTTGAGGTCCTGTTCAAGCTTTTTGGCTTTTCTATGGCCGATCTCTACTGGGCGTATCGCCCCATCATCTGCTTTCTTTAATTTGACAGGGCGATTACCCACATATTTACCTAAAGGGACGAGTGAGTAGAGTAAGAGAACGCCAGAGAAGGTTACGACTTACCGTCCATTTCTTTCCATGCCTTCAAGAAGTCTTCGGGATCAGAGAAAGCAACAAAACCGTATTTAGCCTAAGAAATATTAGAGCTATGGCCTTGAAGTTGTATTGAATTTACTTTTTGGCTGAGACGATCTCGAATAACGCGGGCCTTCTGAAAAGATGAGTACTTGTTGAAAGCATTGGCAAGAACATCATCTGATACGTCGTTGCTGAGATCCCCAACGAACAATCGGAACCAAGCTAAATAAAAATTAGAATTCCACAACAAAAAAATAGATACAAGAAAACACACACGGATTCCACTCCAGTAACGTCTGATCCTCCCAAACCTTCCCTCCGCCCTTGCGCAACACTGTAGTTCGTTTTCCACCTTTCGCAAGCTTACCCCCAGCCCCGCCACGTTTGTCAATCATCGCTCCAGGAACGTAGACACTTTGTTGTGCTAATATACCGACGTCATATTCATATGCATTGGCGGGAACTGGGGCACTGTGAGAGGTTGAAGTTCCGGCCAGAGGAAAGGAAGGCCCTTGATATGGCTTGTAGTAGGGATTGATATCATGTCCCGTCTGAGGTTGGTATTGGTATTGTTGATTAGAACCCATTAGTAAAGCACTCTGTAGCCTTGAGTAACTCTTTCAGCCGCAAAACGTGGTTGAGTGAAAGGAAAGGCAGAATGCTTACCTAATGTTTCTTGATTGAGTGTGACAAGCAAGATTTGCTTTGTCGCCACCTCTAATTTCTCTCAACGTTCCCCAAGGTATGTTTATTGCCCTTTCTCGTACTTCAAAGAATCCTATTCTGTTATGGCTGCCATTTATGCCGATTCTTCTGGGGAGCTTGATCTTTATCTTAGATGGATGATAATGCTCTGTCTCGGATAACGTATTCATCTCACACATCTTCAATTCCCAGATGCCCTTCGTCAAAAAGAAAAAGTCAGACGCATATTTTTCGCGGTTCCAGGTAAAATATCGCAGAAGACGTGAAGGCAAAACTGATTGTAAGCATTATGCTCTTTACGAACGTACTGAGCGAACCTCATAACTCGGTCAGATTACGCCCGCAAAAGACTTGTTACTCAGGCGAAAAATAAATAGTACACATCATGTTAATGACTTGAACACCTCCCCCTAATCTAGACTGATAGCAACGCTCCAAAATACCGGCTCGTCGTTCGCAGCAGCAATAATTACATCACCGTTCAAATCGTCTACGCTCGTTTGCAGGGTGACTTCATATTGACAGCTGCGAGTTCTAGGGAGCTACCTAGATACGGTATAAAAAACGGCCTGAAAAACTGGCCATCTGGTACGGTGATTTTCCGAAAGGTGGTCGTGCGTGATCTTACTTTGTTACCTAGCCTACGCAACTGGCCTCCTATGCGCTCGTCGGGCCCTTACGAAACTCGGACTCGCCGATAAATACGAAGGCGTCACAGAACCTGACGGAACATATAAGGTCACAGAAACCCTTGACGATGAAGATGCGCCTCGGCCCTTGAAAGCGTTCCTTGATGTTGGCTTGAAGCGCACATCGACCGGTTCCCGGATCTTTGGGGCTATGAAGGGTGCCAGCGATGGTGGCATATTTATTCCTCACTCGGAGAAGCGCTTTCCAGGTTACGACCCAGAATCGAAACAGTTAGACGGGGAAGTGCTGAAAAAATATATCTTCGGTGGCCATGTCGCCGAATACATGGAGAGCCTCGAGGAGGAAGATGACGAACGGTTTGTTCTGTGGTTGCTAGTCCTTCCTCTCATACTTATATCCGACAGGTTTAAGAAGCAATTTGCGACTTACCTTGCTGACGGTGTTGGTTCAGAAGACATTCAAGAGATCTACTCGAGCGCGCACGCTGCCATCAGGGAAGATCCTTCCTTCAAGCCCACTGAGAAATCCCAGGACTGGAAATCTGAGAGTGGCAAACATAGATCCAAAAAACTTACCCTCGCGGAGCGGAAAGCAAGGATTGCTACGAAAATCGAGAAGTTCAAGGCAGGGGGAGGTGAACAGGAAGAAGACGAGAACGAGGAGTAAATCGTTATGCTCGCCCGAAATTTTACATATACATAAGTTTCTCTGGAGCTAAGCGACTTCAAAACTCTGAGTCCCGAACGATCTCAAAAAGTGGAATTTCGAAACTTTCAGGAAGACGATGTCGCAGTGTTAATTATGTTTTCTACCCAGGATAGAAGCGGCAGACTACGTTGTTTGAATGAGTATCTATCAAGCCGTCCCTGCTTCGGTGTTCTTTTATGGAGTTGGAAGGCTGAACAGTCGAGAGAAAAGTCATTTCCGTATAGGAGGCGGAAATTTCTAGTAAGATAGATGCAATGAGTAGAACACGCCAAATTCAAGATGCTGCTCACAACACACAGCCTTCCCACCTCCCTACACATTGACTCAGGTCAATGAACCATGTTCCGCCGATACGCTCACTTAACTCCCTGCCGCGTTGACAGATCCAATGTAAGAGGCATCTTTCAACCTCGTCGGTAAGTAACTGGGATAATTGGGGGATGGAAGAAATCAGAAGAGTCGCTTGAGAAAGATGTGCTGTCAAGGATGAAGGCGAAAGGAATGTTAAGCGGATCGTATGCCTGGAAGATGGGCATTAAAAAAGCCGGAAAAACCATTTTCACCAGGCGCGTACCGATTGTCAACTCTCAAAACTGCTTCTCCACCGACAACTTGCCCAAACGGGGTTTCGAGATACTGGACGAGGTGGCTGCCTGTTTCGCCCACAGGATTGAATCGTAGAGAAGCTGGGACTCCAGCAGTAGATAAGGCTGCCAGCATCTTTTCGATCTCCGATTTGATTCGTTCACAGAATACTTGATATTGAAGTAGATCGATCACGGGCTGGAGTATAGGCGGAGCACGAGGTGCATCGACGGAGGGACCGATACCAGCAGACCCAAGCCTCTGTGACTTAAGAAACTCATGTCTCTGTAGCAGAAGGATGTGGAGAGCGAAATAGATTAGGTTACATTTTCCTTGGCGGGGGTCATTCGAGAGGTCCGTATGAGGTGTCTCATGATCTAGCTATTGGGTCGCTAACTATCAATGTCTAGTCCGATGACCTCAAGATAAGAGAAACTCACAAGCTCAAACTTAAGTTCTGTTCCTTGAGCAGCATCAATGACGATAAGTCTCTCAGACACACGTGCTGATGCAGTTGGCAAGTTCCCTGCTTCCTGAACGAGAAATGAAAATATTTCTTGCTCTACTACTTCTTGCTGTGCCATTTGTAAGGTCCCCTCGAGATTTTGCAGATCGAATTTGATGAAAGAATTACGAGAGACGTCTAGATTTCCTTCGTGGTTCAGTGTCGTCACAGAAACGTGCAAGCGAGTCCGCTGGCGATGAGCAAACGTCAGATTATTAGCTGTGGTATCATCCACCGCCATTTTCGCTAAGGCCTGGCGGCGGAAAGACACAGGTGCTTCGGATGAGGCCTTAGTAACACCATTGTTAATGTTGCTAAGCATACTTACACTCTTCTAACCCATAGGATATGAGAAAGTCTTTGGAGGTTTTGTCTGAACTCTTCCCGATCGCAGAACCAAACGGAAGAGGAGCAGGGACCAGGGACCAGTTACCTTTGCGGACCTTCAAGGCATCAGCCCAATACTTCTCCCCTTTGATTCTACCTCTCTCCATGCCGTCTGCAGCCGATTTAAAGATACTGCTCGCTTTCCTTAGAGCTTCATCCTTGCTACCGATTGTCAGCTGCGCATTGAAAGCTTTGACAGAAAGGATTGGAGGTGGCTCCGAAACAACTGTTGCGGAAAGGTTCGTTGGCACGTCGGACGTAGGTTGGGACGAAGCCAAAAGTGATGTCAAAAGATCCCTGGCGAGAGAGATCTCCCCTAACGAGGTGCTGACTTTATTGAATAGCTTTGTATTGAACAACTGTAGGATAAACTTACAATAATTGTGGTGCTATTTCAGTCCGCATCTTCATTAACTCTTCCACGGTCATGAATTGAGCTGTAGGAGTTTCTATAGGACGTTGACCTGTATCAGGTCCGTTGTCTTCCTCGGTGGTTATGGCTTGTCCATCCAACTGATCATCTCTGGTTTTATCAAAGAAGTCAGCTCCTTTCTCAACGAAAATGCGCCGTAGATTCTTCCCAAGAGTGGTTTTGGGACTTTCTTTCCTAGATATGCGATGGCAGGGGACCTAGACAAAGGTATTTGGCATATGCTTACTGCTCGTAGATGTGCTGCCCATCTGGTAGAATGTCGAATAGCACAGGGACCCGATCACCGTTATCGTCTATGTATGGTCTCTCTAGAGATAGCTTTAAATTTTTCCAAGCAGGTTGCTCCTCCATAGAGGGTGATGTCAGATGATAAGGTACCAACCAGATGTCGGCTCACCGGGCCCATATACATAATACATCAGATCGTCTCATTTGTATATCAAATTCCTCTTCTACCTCCACTATAACATGGTTAAACCTCCTGCGGACCCGTCCAGCCATTTCAACTCTTCCTCTCATCCACCACCGTCTGTCAAAAGGAAAAAGTTCGACGACGAGGATCTCAACTCTGCATCATCAAAGAAACAACGAACAAGAGTCAGGTAACAACGATGTCCCTTGTCTATTCTGAAATCTCACATGACTCTAGCTTTTCTTGTGGTGAGTGCCACCGCAGAAAGCAAAAGGTAAGAGCTCGCACCACCCTTCATATCTTCGGGTACGGATATGCCTTGTTACAGTGCGATAGGCAGGTGCCATGTTCCCATGTATGTATTCATGCTATTGGGATCGTCCCGCTGACCTAACTTCCGGCAGTGTGTGGCAAGGAAAGTGCCAGATCTTTGCAAAGCCTATACACCAGGGAAGGCAGATCAGGATCTCAACGTCCGTTTATCGAGATTGGAGCAAATTATCGAAATGGCTCTCCCTCAATTTTGCACTTCTGGGGCCTCATCTAATTATAAGACAAACTTCAACAATCTACGACAGCGTTCTACTTCCATCGAAGAGGATGACAACTATTCTCAGGTAGAGGACAGCGATCCAAGTGGTGGTACGTTCCAGAGTGGAAAGTGGTACGGGAATAGTGCATCAGGGAGCATTGCCCCCGCTTCTGTCCTTGAGCCAGTACGTCATCCTTCCCATTTTCAGTCTGTTCAAGACCGACATGATCACAGTTACAAAACGTTGGTGTATCATCTTCTGACTCAGACGAACAAGGATCTTCTCGGCGCGACTCCAGGAATTTTGACTTGACACAGATGACGCCTGTGTCGCATACACTGAACGGCGAGAAAAATCCGTTGGTAGTGGATGATTTAGAGCCATCTGCTGCAGATAACTTGAAGTCATTGGTGCAAGAGTGTGGTGTTTCACCGCATAAGATATCTGAGCTTTTACAAGAGCTTCCCCCGTCGAGATCTTCCGACGTTCTTATAGACCATTATTTTAGCTCAATGTAAGCGATCACAGTTTCCATCCTACGGATATTGAGCGCCTTTTCTTCCCACAGAAACTGGACACGTTACCCCGTGTCTGAGCGTGATTTCCGCACCGCCTACGCATCAGTCTCTGCTCACGGCCGCGATGGTATTGGAGCAACAAATCCTAACGACGTTAGGTTTCTTCCCCTCCTATTCGTAGTACTTGCGATCTCTGTTCGGCTTGCGCCAGAACATATTGCAGGTGACGCTCGTAGTCGACGACTGACATCGCTACGTTACTATTGGTCTTGTAAGTTTTTTTAGTTTTTCACGAAAGCCTACTGCAACCGGTTACTTCTAGCCAGGCGGTCCCTTTTGATTGCGGCGGCGATTCAGCCGGATTCTTTGGACATCGTTCTAACACGACTTCTTGTAAGAATCCTAAAATATGTGGTCAATATCATTCTGAGGGAATTCAGAGTGCTCGTTTCCTTACTTTTGACCGTCGCATCACCGAATGCTGGAGTCAACTTGGTGCCGCTGTCCGCACCGCCCAAGCACTTGGACTACATCGTGACGGTTCAACGATGGTACCCTGGTTATTTTTGCTTCTGATATTCCTAATTCAGTATAATCTAGGGTATGAATCCTGCTCAAGTTGAATATCGCAGGCGCATATGGCAAGCCTTAGACTCTCCCCTTAATTCTGACATTCTGAAATGCTGTTCTCAGGTCGTATCTTTATCATGCAGATCGATCGTACGCTTTGGTTCTCGGGAGACCCAATTCTATTCAGGATGATTATACGTCCACGAAGATGCCTTCAAATATTGATGATGAGACTGCGTTACCTCACCCTATAGAGAGCCCTTCATTATCTTCCCCAACTCCCATGACTTTCGTCATACTAAGACACCAACTCGCGAAGACCATTGGACGGATTGTTCATCATTTTCAGCAAGTTCGAGAGAAGAGTTCATACTCCGAAGTGATAGCTCTTGACGATGAACTACTCAAGTTTGTTACTCGTCTTCCTCCTCACTTTGCCTTGAATCCCGACAAATCGCTGGATGAACAATTCAAATATATCCCTGTTCACCGCTTCTTGCTGATTACAGAAATCCTGTTTATCAGAATCAGTTTACATCGACCTTACATTTTGCGGCGACTCAGCACTGATCGCTACGCACGGTCACGGGCGGCATGTTTCGAATCAGCTTTGAAAGATTTCGAGGTTAGGCAAGCATTCCGAGAGGTCATGCCCAAGGAAACCCGGGAATCATTGAGCAACGCGTATCGAGAATTCCAGACTGCGATGATCAGCGGAATTTACCTGGTCCTTGAGCCAAGAGGAAAAGATGCAGCTGGTATGCGAATCATTTTAGATGTATTTATGAAGGACCACAATGGAATGCGGGAGATGGACGAAACGACTCGACGAGAGCTCAAGACGATCGAGTTCTTGCAGCTCAAAGCATCGCAGGTCGAGAGTCAGGGGCAACCGCCCTTACCCTCCGTAGATAAAACTTCGACCAATGGAAACAATGATCACCAGGCGCAACTCTTACTCGGGCTTCAACCGTCTGTACCTAGCGTTGTGTCACCTGCGCGGACTTTCCCCTCTTTGCTAAATATATCTACCACCGATACTTCGCTGTCTCCTTCGATCCCTTTCTCTAATGGTGGACATATGGCCCAATCGCCTGCTTTTCAACGTCTACAGCACAACACATCGGAGTATGCTCAATCACCTACTGGCACAGGGAGTCCAAGCGCCGACGATGAGTCAGCTGCGCAGTCGCTGCTTGACCATTGGTGCAATACCGTTAGTAATGCGCCGATAGATGTGACTACTGGCGGGATGGTATGGGGTGGGCCTGGAGGGGCAGACTTTTCGGGGTGGGTTGGAACTAACCAAACGATTCCCACCACAGACCCACGTCTTTTGACTGGATTAGATGGCTCAGATTGGAATTATTGGGAGACCTTAGTAAACCAGATACAGCGAGCTCCTTAAGCTATCGACTTATTGGCTATATACTAATACAGTATCCAAGTGGATAAGTGCAATGTACATGTATTTATAATCATTGGAATTAAACAAAGTTAAATCTGAAAGCGATGCTGTGACGAAACTGCGCTAGCATGCAAACAATCAACCGTTATCTTTATGGACCCACGCCAGAAGAGCGAGTGCGGGCATGGCAATCCAAGCTCAAAACAGAGTCTCGCCAGCTCGACAGGGAGATGAGACAGGTTGGATCTATTCCTACGGCCGTTTCGCAAGTAGGATTCTGACTCGACTTTGTTCATAGCTAGACGTGGCGACATCCAAAGCTCGACAAACTGTTAAGCAATTAGCAGCGAAAGGGGATGTCAAATCTGCTCGTATTCTAGCAAAAGAAGTTGTACGAAGCAATAAGCAAAAAGATCGGTTGTCTGTAAGTAAAGCTAGACTAGGATCCATCTGGATTCAGTTGGCCGAACAAATGGGTATGTTGTCGTTTACTTTGAAACCATAATTTTTAGTTATTCGGAAAGCTATGATAAAGGTGACGGGATCGCTTCAGAAATCAACGGAGATCATGAAATTATCGAATGCTCTTGTCAAGCTTCCCCAAATAAGTCTAACTATGCGTCAAATGAGTATGGAGATGACGAAGGTGAAGCCAATGCTCTTGCTATTCAAATGTCTTGTATTCTACCACTTGCTTTTCTAGGCAGGCATCATGGAGGAAATGCTTGAAGATACCCTTGACATGGAGGAAGATGAGGAGTTGGAAGAAGAAGCGGACGCGGAAGTTGACAAAGTCTTGTTCGAGCTGACGGATGGAAAGCTAGGCGAGGCAGGGACTGTCGGAACCACCCTTCCCGTATGTTTCCCTTTCCCCGTGTGCCAGCCCCACCACTCACATCAGCGCAGGAGTCACAAGCTACGGAAGATGAAACGGAAAAGAACATGGAGAAGTACAGGCAGCAGCTTAATGTTTTATTAAGCTAGTGTGTAGTTTCAACATGCATGTGGTCACGATTTTTGTACTTGTTCTATCACTGTATCACTTATTCAAGAAATGGAGTTACTGTAAAGCCGTAACTACTTGATTAGGAAAAATCCGGAACGAGACGTCGGAAAACGTCTCGTTCCTTCCACCAAAATGCTCAACTACCGATTTTTGGCTGTTATACGGAGCGCATGCCACCGCCCCAGCGTAAGTACCTAAGAGGAGTTTTATTGTATCATCTGATTATAATTAGGCTATTGGGAGATATGCAAGCACAGCTCCTACGGCTGCTTTTGCGGGCAAAAAGGGCAGCGACGTGAGTTCTAAGTACCATTGGTACTCTTCAAAGGCTTATAGATCATTTAGGGCAAGTATACTGTAACCCTCATACCAGGAGATGGCGAGTTTCAAACCCACCCTACTTGAAGTTAGTGGTCACTTACCCCGTTCTAGGCATTGGTCCTGAAATTAGCGAATCTATCAAGAACATATACATTGCTGCTAACGTCAGTATCCCTGTAACTGCTTAAGAAAAACTAATCATGAGTGTTGAATAAAGGTCCCGATCCAGTGGGAGGAAGTCAGTGTCACACCAGTGGTAAAGGGCGGCAAGACCGTCATCCCCGACAATGCAATCCAATCAGTGAAGCGTAACACAGTAGCACTGAAAGGTACGCGTCCTTTGGGATTTTCTATTGGTTCAAACGCTCATCAATAGGCAGGACCCCTCGCTACACCTAGTCAGTCATCAATTGTTATGTAACTGAAGGTATCCCATTAATGTGGCTGGCCCAGTCGGAAAGGGACATGTTTCTTTAAACTTGACACTGAGACGAACCTTCAACTTGTTTGCTAACGTTCGTCCATGCGTTTCAATCCGAGGGTTCAAGACACCTTATGACGATGTGAACACTGTTCTCATTCGCGAGAATACCGAAGGAGAGTATTCTGGTATAGAGCATGAGGTTGCAACACTCCATTCAAATTCGATAGGTTGACTGAAATATGACTATAGATAGTGGATGGCGTGGTGCAATCGATCAAACTCATAACATGGGATGCTTCAGAGAGAGTCGCTCGATACGCTTTTCATTACGCTCAGTCAAGTGGCCGGAAGCGTGTTACCGCTGTGCATAAAGCAAATATCATGTCAGTGTTCTCATGTTCATGACATATATTGCATATACTTACTACCGACCAGGAAAATGTCGGATGGAATGTTCTTATCAGCATGTCGAGAAGTCTCAAAGGAGTTTCCCGAGGTCAAGTATGATGAGGATCTGCTTGATCGAGTCTGTCTCCAGGTAGGCAATCTTCTGAAGTTGGGTTTTCTTCGTTTCGGGAACATTGTTAGATCGTAACAAATCCTAAACCATTCTCCGATCGCGTAATGGTGATGCCAAACCTCTATGGTGATATACTATCGGACATGTGTGCGGGCCTCATCGGCGGTTTGGGACTCACACCTTCTGGTAATATCGGCCGGGTGGGTGGCTAAAAACTTTACAAGTGTGTTTTTCCTTGACAGATATTCAGGATGCTTCTATCTTTGAAGCCGTTCATGGTTCCGCTCCAGATATTGCAGGTACGTGTCGACGAGACGAACGCACTCTTCTGCCTGTCTCAAGTTATTATAGGGAAAGGTCTTGCCAACCCAACGGCGCTCCTTTTGTCCTCGCTGATGATGCTGAGGTATTAAGGCTGCGTAACATTTTTCGAAAAACGTTAACATGCTCGACAGGCACATGAATCTGTACGATCATGCAAATATGATTGAAAAAGCAGCTTTGAGTGTAAGCTCAAACCTTCTCACCAGAAGAACAAGTACTGATAGAAAAACATGCAGACAATCGCTGAGGGCAAGACGATCACTGGCGACTTAGGTGGTAAAGCATCTACAGCAGAATATACTGCTGCTATCATTGAAAAGATCAAAGGTGCATAGACAGGACATAGATTATCCTAGTACCGTACCGTACAGCACATAATAAGTACAGTTACCCGTGGGAAAATTATGATCACATACTCCGGATTGAGTCGGCAGTGGTGACCATCAAGTGTCCTTCATTTCAACCACCACCTCACCGACAAACCCCTACGCATTCTTTCCCCTCACAAGCCCCACAGGGCAAAGACTTGACAATCTTACCATCCAAGTCAGTTGCTCTAAGCATCCTCTTATTTATATGCATCGTGAGGCTGATGACTGTACAGACAGGACTCACTTGACGCCCATACAAAACTAAAATACATTACGAACGACATGACAGACGAAAGCACGCTACAGCCTCAACCTCCGCCCAAGAAGGATGATAAAAAACCCCACACATCCTCTGGCAACGGTCGTAATACTGGCAGGCGCAACGCTTCCAATCCGAAGGGCGGTGGATCCGGCCAGGTTCCCAGACCTTCCTCACGGACTAGTAATAGTAGTAGGAAGACTACTGGCGCATCACAACCTGAATCTGGCTCCGATTCAGCGCCTAAGAAAGCAGTTGAGACTGCCAAAAGGCCAGATCAGCAACGCCAAAAAAATCAGTCCAGCAATAATAATACACGAGGGCAAGCCCATCGTAAAAGCCAGCCATCCGCTTCACAGGGAGGGCGTGGTCATAATGCGAAGGAGCAGGGAGCGCCCAAACAAGCTTCCCCCTTTCCTCCAAGTACCGAAGCTAGTGACGCCCTTTCCTCTCTACAAAGGGTCATTGCTGACTTAAAGACGACGTCCCCCGTCCAGCCGCCCGCTAATCACAATGGGTTTTCTACTACACCAGTCTCGACCCATTCTAATTTACCACTCAACGCACCTATATTCCAACCTGGAGCTCCCGCCTACCCATCTTCCAATGCTCTTGATGCTAAACATCGCAAGGCTATGTCGCTCAATACTGGTGGTCTATCTAGCAATTTCAACTCCTTTTTACCACACCTAGGTGCGATGATGGAAGATGCTGAAGATGGTCCGGGTGGCACGACACTTGAAGAGGGAGAGGTTTTAGAGTACCAACGTCAACCTGGGCATCAACCTCGTTCTCAGTCGCAAAATTTTGTGGCCCCCCGGTTTGCAGCCCTGGCTGCACAACAAGAGCAAGCTGACTCCCTTGGTCCAACTGGCAGACCACAGCTTGCTCCCGGCTTCATGTTTGGAGCCCGTAAACCGCTCGCAGGGCCTACTATCAGGGAAGAAGACGCTGGATTTCAATTTCCTCAACAGCAGTCAACTTATCATCCCGATATTGTGCAAGAATCAGCCCAAAGAAAGATCGAGGGCGGTGAGATTACTGGGATCATGGCTGAGCAGGTAAGCCATCAACCATTGTCTTTCTTTCAGGGCTCTATTTATTCGCTCCACAGATCGCTTTACAAAGCCAAATCGAGGCCCTGCAACAGCAGCAACAGGCGCTCTATCAACAACAGCTCGCCTCTAACCAGGTCCTATCCTTCCAGACCCCTGGTCTGGTACCCAACCGTGGAGCTCACAGGCGCGTTCAAAGCACTGTGCCTATGAGTCCTACTGCTGGTGCTTCTTTTAGTGGTATACAAATGCCGCAATTTGGTAATATGGCAGCGCTCAATCCAGGTAGCCTTGATGGTCAGAATCAAGGTCTTCCTCGTGGCCATGGCCGCCGTCACAGCGTTAATGTTGTGAACAAAGCTGGGGGTAACCAAAATGGTGTGAATTCCATCAACTTTGGCCCGTTTGCGGGACAAGACGGATTTGAAGATGGTTTCACCGCCCCAAATCTAGGTGCGCACTCCCGCTCGCTTTCTCGTGCGGACTCAAGTTGGCGTATCAGTAGGTTAATTATTCCCGTTGCTCCACCCATTAACCTGATCATGTTTTCCAGATGGAGGCGTTGGGGGTGTCCAAGGTAATAATGCCTTTGCATCCGATCTCGCGCAGGCGCAAGCACAACTGCAAAGTCTTCAGCAGTTTCGTGCTGCGGCCGGTGGCCATCATCACAAGATGGCTTCTTTCAGTTTCCCTAACATGCTTCCGAATATGATGGCTGCCAATATGATGGGCCTTGGACTTGGAGGTATCAATCTACTCCAACAGCAGCAGCAACAGTTCCAGTCACAATTGCAACAACAATCTAATCAACCGCAGCGCAAGTCCCTTTTCGCCCCTTACCTCCCCCAGGCGTCCCTACCCCCCTTACTTGCCGCCGGAAAACTCGTCGTTGGTATTCTGCGCGTCAATAAACGCAATCGTTCCGATGCATATGTTGCAACAGAAGTGCTGGATGCTGATATTTATATCTGTGGCTCCAAAGATCGGAATCGCGCTTTAGAGGGCGATATAGTGGCCGTGGAGCTGCTTGACGTGGATGAAGTTTGGGGTACGAAGAAAGAAAAGGAGGAGAAAAAAAGGAAGAAGGAAGAGAACGCTGCATATGATGTCAAGTCCACCGGAGGACGGAAGGATGATAAGAAGAAGGACGACGTCGAGGTCGAAGGACAGGGCTTGATGCTTTTCGAGGATGAAGAGTAAGAGAATCCCTTTCACAGAAATACCAATGTCTTACCACAACGTTGCCAGAGTTACGGACGATGTCAAGCCTCAGTTTGCCGGTCATGTCGTGGCAGTCGTCGAACGCATGCCAGGTCAGCTGTTTTCGGGCACCCTTGGCTTGCTACGCCCGTCTTCGGCTGCAACAAAGGAAAAGCAAGAGGCTGAACGTCGCGAGCGCGAGGGCGACCGGGGTGACGAGCCGCGGCGCGGACCTATTGAGCGCCCGAAAATTGTTTGGTTCAAGCCAACGGATAAGCGGGTTCCCTTGATTGCTATACCCACGGAGCAAGCACCTCCCGACTTCGTGCAAAACTCGGACGCGTATGTCAACAAATTATTTGTAGCTTGCATTAAACGACACGTAAGAACCATTTCATTACCTCATCGGCTAATTAATCCCCCCCCCCATTAGCCCATAAGCTCTCTTCATCCATTTGGCACGCTGGTGGAAGAGCTAGGCCCTATTGGCGATATTGAAGTGGAAACGAGCGCACTCTTAAAGGACTGTAATTTTCCCTCCGAAGAATTCACGGATAATGTGCTTAAGTGCTTACCACCATTCCCTTGGACGTACGTCTCACCGTTTAAAACCTATGACGCGGCAAACTCACCATGACTAGGATTCCCGAACGAGAATTTGAGATTCGCAAAGACTTACGTCATGAACGTGTCTTCACCATCGACCCCGATTCCGCTAAAGACCTTGATGACGCGCTTTCCATTAAGGTAAACGAAGACGGAACATACGATGTAGGCGTGCATGTCGCGGACGTTTCCTATTTTGTGAAACCCAACACCGCTCTGGATCGTGACGCCCGGAAGCGTGCGACTAGCGTCTACTTAGTTCAACGTACCGTACCGATGCTACCCCCTATTCTGAGCGAGCAGCTCTGCAGTTTGGTTCCTGCACAAGATCGTCTTGCGTTCTCGGCTATTTTTACGATGACTAAAGAGGCCAGAGTCATCAACAAATGGTTCGGGAGGACAATCATCAAATCAGCTGCAAAATTGTCCTACCAAGATGCCCAAAACGTCATCGAAGGCAAAGGACTCGGGGATGTGCCAGTGGTGCCTGAACACAGTGCTCCAGATGTGGAGCACGATATTCGCAACCTTTACGACCTCTCTCAACATCTACGTCGCAAGCGCTTCGAGAATGGCACTTTGAGCCTCGAATCCCTCAAGCTCTCTTTTCAATTAGATGACCACGGCTTACCCGTAGATTGTGGTCAACACAAGTCCAACGATGCCAATTTCCTTGTTGAAGAGGTAAGTACGGATATTTGACTATGACACAAACTCTTAAACAACTTCCCTCTAGTTCATGTTACTCTGCAATATCACTGCTGCTCATCAAATAGCCTTTCACCTCCCTGAGCAAGCTCTACTTCGACGCCACGACATTCCCATTGACCGTCGTCTAGTGAGTAGATTCCGCCGAATCACATTATTCTAGTCCCTCAATATATAAACAGAGTGCGTTTTCTGAGCGGGCACAGCGACTTGGTTTCTCTGTGGACACGGCCTCGGCCGGTGCTCTCATGAAATCCTTTGAGGCCATCTCGGACCCAACTGCCCGCACACTTCTGGAAATGCTCTCCTTCAAGGCCACACACCGTGCAAAGTACTTCTGTGCTGGCATGCTTGACATTGCGAAGTACTCGCATTACGCCCTGAACGTCCCACTTTATACACACTTCACGTCACCGATTAGGCGATATGCTGATGTTCTTGTTCACCGTCAATTAGAATCTGTTCTTCAAGGTAGTGGTATGTGTATAGCTTTTCCCTTGTCTTCCGAAGCTAGAAATCATTACAGCAGAATCGAAATTCACTATGGATCGTGATGCAGTTGCTAAGATTGCTCAACAGTGTAATATGTATGCCATTCATAAATTTTACTCGGCAACAACTGAGGCTCATGATTTTTAGTAAAAGCGAATCCGCCAATCTTGCCCAAGAACAGTCCGCTCATTTGTACCTCTGTGTCCTGATCTCCGACCTCACTCAACGCTACGGACCTGTTATCCGTCAGGCCAAAGTAGTGGGTGTGCTCGATGCCGCCTTTGACGTTCTAGTGCCAGAGTTTGGCATTGAGAAAAGAGTGCATGTCGATCAGATGCCTATCGACGTGAGTACCGTTGTGGCATGTCCTGTACCTTACAAGATTCATCCTATATCCAGAATCACGTTTACGATGAACACTCCCACACACTTCAAATCTACTGGTCGCAACGTGACGTGATTACTTGGTTAGCCGAGAATAGTGATGACGAGCACCTAAAGAAAGTAAAGCAGAATGCGGAGCAACATGCCCTCAAAATGGAAGTGGCTTCTCGTTCCCTGAATGATGAGAGGGCTCTATTTGATGAAGATGATGCTGATGACGACGAAATCGTTCTTGGGCGCAGTGACGAGAAATATGAAACAAAGGAGACTTCGAAACAACGCTTGACCTCGCAGTTCAAAGTCAAACCAGAGTTCCAGGGCTTGAGGGCGACAGCGACAGGTCACAAAATTCAAGACATTAAGGAATTGATGACCGTACCTGTACGTGTCTTAACCTCCTCCCCTATTCTATCTAATGAAACACTAGGTCATTGTCACGGCTGACCTGACCAAAAGTCCCCCCGTAATCAAAGTCTATAGTGTGAACCCATATGCAGAGCCTTCAAAGTGATACATCAGCCACCTTCACCGTTTAACTTACCGTTCTTCGATATACTGTACTTCTATGATAGCCTGCTTCCCAGGCCGGCCCTTTCTTTTGTATGTACTGACTATAACATAGCTATTCGTTGTCTCTCCGACACGAATTGGCAAGTATGTGATCATGCCCTCCGCGACATGAATGAATGATTATATATATATTCTCACTACACGGCTACACTGATGAATAAGGCAAACGGGTGCAAATTTTTCCTATGCGAACGGGTCAACAGAAATATCCCCTTACTATGAAGAAAAACTAATACTCCCAGACTATACCCTCGATGGTAATTTACTAAATCATATGCATGGAGTGATCATATCGTGATTCAATAAGAGGCTAGTACTTACTGAAAAATACATGAGATACGTTTGCGCCTGGTGTAACGGCTTGAAACCACGACGAAATGCCTCAAGAGATTTCTCGGCCTGATTGTCCTCCACATTCGTATTACTTTCAGAGAAATCAATGTTCTCTTTAGGGTCGTAGTGATTCTTTGCTCTAGAGCAGACGATATCGGCATCTAATAATACTGGAGTTACTACTGGGAAGAAACAAACGCCAGACCTACAGTACACTGGTGCCGGGATGGACACAGATCGTGTTGAGCGAGCATACACGTGGCACAAGGCAAACGAGAGGTTTTGCAACGCATCAGCACTGAAGAATTTCAAGCTATAAACTTCCCCATCAGTTAGTTGATACACTCACGAGAACTTATTTTCCTGTTGGCTCCCGTCATTAATAGAGGCGCATATCAGTAAGTTACAAAAACATACATCATATAGTACCTTGCGCAATAGAATCATAACCTAATTTAAGGCATATAAAGCAGCAAGTGCTACTTACTGAGTAATGAGCGGGTCTGCTTGTCCCTAATAGACCGCCATGGCTTTGCAAGTAAAAGTCGAAGTCAGTCGGGTGTGAAACATCGCGGTCTACGACAGTGCCTGCGTGGCAATTTCCGCTGTGATCGCCATCGCGTTCATGTTGCGGAAAGAATCTCATAGGGAACGTCAGATTGTTTCTGCCATGAAAGGTAAATGGGGTATGTCACCTCATATGGTGGCGTTTACCGACGACAATGATTGTAATTTTTGCACTGATATTTTTACTCTTGCACGCCCCTGTGGTGCGTTCAGTAAACAATTCCACGTTCGTCACAATATGTACATACTTTTGAGAGCCTGCAACTCTGTGTAGCAAAGGTTCGGTAAAAGGCCGTTTCCGTATTAATTGCACTCACCTTGCTCAAGAACCTGCTTGAATTGCCCTTCCGAAACTCCATCTCCAAAAGATGTGGTCAATTAATATCACGTAGAGCTACTATCACAAGCCCCTACCACGATAGAAAATGATCCGCTTGGGTTGAGCAGCTGTTACAGACTTCCGTTCTTTCCTAGTACGATACATAATGTATCCATCAATGATGTTCTATGTAAACGTGACGTGAGTAAACAATTCCATAAGATATGCAAGTGTTGGCCCACGGCACTCATCTCCTCTAGGTCCGCAATCATTTCTTGGCGAGATGTCTGGACGCGCGAACCTATTTTGAACACCTTATTAGCTAATTTCCACATCAGTTTTTGCACATTTACACGCGATGTATTTGGCGCTATCAGAATCCACGTTGGCTACCAATGCAGTGAATGAAGGCCGACCGTCGGAACCAGGAGCCGGGTGTATCACATCAGCACCTTTAAAAGATCGGTTAGAGCAGAGTCGTCAACGAGTATGGATCAACTACCCATGACTATAGTTGGGTTAGACGGGTCAGCGAGTATGGACACAGACGAAGGATCAGGAATTGTATTGATCCCTCCGAGTTTCACATTGATTCTAGCTAGGGATAAGATATTATTGTGAGGAAAATGAAGGAACTCGTCTGACTTGAGGCTAACGTTCGCGTAATATTGCGATTTTGCACGGAAACATTTTGAACTCTTTAAACACTGAGTTGCGACACCTGCCTGTGGATGTGTCAGAAAAGTAGGTTATGTACCATATAGATGGAGCGCACCGTAATATCTCCAAAACTTTTGACACGATTAGATGACCGGAAGATCGGTGTGTGGAAGCACTGACTGCTTTACTGCTGTGTATATATCATTGCCTCCCTCCGGAAGGACAACTATCAAGAGATTCGGAAGAGATCCTTCTTTTGCTTTCACTTTAGCCCCCACGCCGCGGAGCTGGTCCTCAACCTTTCCTTGTCCGTTTTCCCAGCTAGCGATTGGACGCTGAGTGGGGTATCTAATGCCTATGGTAAAGGGAAATGAAGAGGAGTGATGTTAGGGTATACCAGGTATGCTTGCCTACGTCTCGAAAACTAGCAGCTAGACCTTTGACCATGTCATCCACAGAACCCTCACCGAATCGCTCCTTCCGTTCGTAGACGATGACACACCACCCTTGGATGGTGGCTGGAGCGAAGAAACGTTTGTCAATCCTAGATAATTATGAGCCAAGTAGACCCGATAGATCCATCACTAGATTTACATATTCCATGCGCCATTACTTGGCGTCTAAACCCCATATATTAAATTTGCGAAGAGAGCAAGCATGAGAACTTACGATGGTAAGTTGCTTGCTTCCAGCGCCGTACCTCAGAACAGGAGGCTTCAGAACCCTAGCTTGAACTTTGAGTGGTCCGCCAGAGTCAACATGCATACCGAATTGGCGGACGTAGTCTGACTGCCCATAGGCTAGCACCTACAAAGACGGACTTGATTTTACTAATATAGACGAGTACGACTTTAGCATCACGCACTGCGAGACCGTCCACAATGCTAGCTAAACGGTCTTTGGGCCGTTTAGTTGCAAAGTCAAGGACGTCTCTAGTTTTTTCAGCAGGGACCTGTTTCCTCATGATTTGCCCTGCAGGCACTGTACATAGTTCCAGCGGGATGAGCGCTCCAGAACCAACCTAAAAAAATATGAAAACTAGTGAATAAGTCTGGATGCCGCCAAGGTAACCCTTCCCAAACCTCGACACAGACGACCTCCGGGAACTTCAGCCTTTGGTTTTGGACCTTTTGGAAGTATTCAGAGACAGACATGGAACCGCCCTCGTGCAAGGTAAAATTCAGTGTACTTGCGCCAACCGAGCTTAATTTTTTGACCACACGAGGAATCTGGTGGATGGTTCCATCCGCCCCGGCGTGTCTTGTCAAAACGCGTATACCTGAAATGAATCGTTGCAAGCGCAATCTCTCGCGGTCGGGGAAGCCACGACTGGTCGCGAGAGAATTGGGATCTGTCTTGTTCACAAAGTCAAGACACAGAGAAAGGAGGGGGCCGGCTTTAAACATGGTGGCGGTAGATATATCTACGTTGATAAGCATGCGACCGCTGGCAGGTCTCACTGATTGAAAATATCCGCGCCACAGCTGGAGGCCTAACCCAATGTCTTTGGTCTCGTTGTTCGTGAAAAATGAGCGAACGTTGAAGGGGTATTTCATGGTAGGTTCCATTCGAATGATGACATTCAATGCCTAGGCTTTTTTGTAAAAAAGCTAAAATGACAAGGTTAACAAAACTGCTGACAGAGATAGCCGTTAGCACTGGATTATCTTGGGACTGATTGCCTGCAACAAAGCGCTTCAGGACTCTGATAAATGGGGCCGATAAGTCCTGCTATCATGTCACACAGTATGGACTTACTCTGGGTTAATTTCGGCCACTTTAGTAAGACGTATCTTGTATGATTTTGGCCCTTTACCACCCATCTCAGGCCGAGTACGCTGGTTCAGGACCACGCCAAACTTTCATGGATGATTAAAGGGGACACTGACAAATGTAAAAACAAAAAAAAACAAAACCTCTTTTGTGCCATCTTCTCCAAAGGGCAACTCGCGAGCGGCAAACATATTTTTACGACCGTCGTACACGCCACGAGGGGTGAATATCTGTGGCGCGACATCTACCTGCAGCGTTTCCACAAGGTCCATATTTAGGCGCGCAGGCAGTGTCTTCTCGGACGGTGAGATCACTGAGCAAAAAGGACGGTTAGTAAGTGCAGAGAGTCTCGGCACAATAATATAGCTTACCCACTGTTTGAAAACGGTATCTAGATCATCCATCTTTAATCCAAAATGGGGGATTACATACCGTCATAGTGATGGATGATTGCTTCAGGAATAGTCGTTGCAAATGAGTTTACATATATAGGTAAAGTCTTCCCCTTTGTACCATAACCTGGCCGCTTCACACCCACAGTAGTAATATGGGATGGAGAAGAGGGTTGGGGGACGACTTGAGTAGCTCTGGTACGTCCGGGTCGAGCCGGACTCGGAGCTCCCGCGCGTCGCGACCCACCGCGTGAAGCGGTGCTCTGAGAGGCTGTAGAGTCGCTGCGGGGGTGCATGGGCCTGATGTAGTTTAAAGCAGGGATGGTGGCTACTCCACTATCTCATTGTTCTCGCACGTGACACCGCAAGTACAGTATGGCGACCCTCGAATGGTCAAACCGTAGTAAGCCCGTATTACTGGCTCTTGTTCTGGTCATCTTAGAGAGCCTCCACACACGGATCGTTTCTATCTGTTTTTGCTACTACGCCTGTGACTATGCACGGCGATCCTGGGATTCCTGGCTACCGAAAACCCGCCCGAAGTACTATACAGTATTAGCTCTTCAACAACTGCCTCTTCTCCACTGCCAGCCACTCCGAAGCTGACAACGCTCGCTCTAAAAACGGAGGAATCGTTTTCATCAGTTGGTATACATAGCGAGACCTCCAATCCTTTTTCTTGGCAGCCGCAAGACCCTATTGGACGGTCTTCCGTTTCAGCTGACAACTCTGAACTCATCGTGCAAAGAGTTACAACAAGACAGACCCCCTCTAGATCTCTTTTTTTCCGCCGTGTTGATATTCAATCATTCAAGTAGTTCAATGTTTCATCACAACTGACAGAAAGGAAGTAGCAATTGATGATTCAAACTATGCCCCGCTCCAGGGTTCAAATTCGTTGCCACCTTTCAGGAGATCGCTATTTAAGAGGCATCAGCTTTTACCTCAGAATTGCTCAGAGCATTATGGTCCTAATGGCAGCACGCACATATAAGGGACAACCTCAAGATAACTCATCTACTGTGCTCGATCATAATCATAATTTGGTACGCTTGGATATATCTCCATCTCGACCTCAGTTTCACTTTATGATAGCCTTGTCTGTCAGCGTTTGAGCCTTACATCGAAGTTCTACATTCGGAGGATTTTCGGATGCCATCAATATCATCTTGTCCATACTCATAAGTTAGTCACGGGGAACAGACTTTCTTCATACCTGTGGGGTGCTTTTACGGTACGAAATCTATCGGACATACTCGGCTGACATCCAGTCTCGGCACGGACCAAGAATTTACCACGATGGCAACAATTTTAGGACTTGGAGTACCTTTTCCAGGGAAAAGCTAAAGCTTGTTCTGCAACTGTTTCGACAGAACACTGGTGTAGGTGGCCCATATACCATTTAGATATATCTCCAGCAGGGTCTGTATCGTATCAAGATTAAAAAGCTGTCATAAATCAAAAAGATACCACGCGTTAAATAATGAATGTAAACAACGCTCACTCCATCATAACGTACTGCAGCAGTCAATCCTTATGCAATGAGTCTGTAAACAGACTCTTTGGCACAACGGAAACATTCACAGCCTTTAGTTTCGTTCTGGAATCGAGTGGCAGGTAGTGCTGTCATCATTGTCGGTAGCATGGAACAAAGCGACCGCTCAAATAACCTCAGTCGCCGCGAGCTGTTCGACGATATCTTTTCTGGTGCTGTTGAGCGGCCTCCTATACCCCGTTTACGTTCCGATCCGACCTTGGCACGCTCTCCACCCGACACGCTTCAGAACTTTCGCGATACAGAAGGCAGGGACAACCGAAAACGACGTCTCCGAGAGCTTTGGAAACGTTTACAACAACTGACACATCGAAAGACTGAAAGCTTGCATGGCGACGGCGGGCTTACTCATGAGGAAGCTGAAAGGCTGAGGGCAATCTATCATGCTTATGACGAGGAGTTGTTTGGATATTGTGGGGCGCATCCTTCCCCACGAGAGATTCCCTGGAAGCAGTTCGTTCAATATGCTGAAGCAAAGGAAGTCGGTGAGTAATTTGCTGCTGGAGTTAGGTATTTGGTCCTGATGCTGGCAAAGAACTGTGGTCTATCTTTCATGGCGAACTTGACTTAGACGGTAATGGACACTTAGATGCGCAAGAGTTGACACTGGCGCTTAGCAAGGCTGGTATGTTCAACTTCTTTTTATCTTTCAGTCTGCTGACTAGGTTGAAGGCATCCACCTATCGCAAAAGACATTGTCTGAATTCATGACCACCCTCACTGCTTCTCCTCACTCACATGCCATATCGTTCGCTGAGTTTCGGGATTTCTTGTTGCTTTTACCGCGAAAAGCTTCCCCAGCCGAAATATACCAGTATTATGAAGTTAAGAAGTTCATGGGGGATGATGGGCGTGGTCCCGCTCGGGTCACAATGGAAGGTTTGCAAGATGGTGACTTAGAGCCTAAAAATAGCTTATTATTCTTATTAGGGGATGCACTTCTTAGCGCTGAAGACAAACCTCCGCCTGGAATCATAGGATATGTACTCTCTGCTCCCTTGCGGCATGATGAAGAAGATGAAGGAAATGACGACGCATATCTCGAAGACGAGGATGATGAGCCGCAAGAATCGCTGCACGAACATTCGGCTTTAAAATTCCTTTTCGCGGGCGGTGTAGCTGGTGCAGGTATTGTAACCCTTTGGTTGTTCTATTCTTGACTTTGTTTCATGTTCTTCACAAGTGTCAAGGACATGCACTGCACCCTTTGACCGGCTAAAAATATTTCTCATCACTCGACCACTGGACCTTGGGGGTGCGTCGTTGTCTCAGAAACTGAGCCTGAGTGGTGTACGGACAATTTGGAGCGCTGTGGCGCGGATATATGCCGAGGGTGGCGTACCAGCATTTTGGACTGGCAATGGTCTATCAGTTGCCAAGATATTTCCTGAATCCGCTATCAAGTTTTTTGCTTATGAGTCTTCGGTCAGTTTCCTCGCCGTGCTAGTTGCTCGATTTCGCCTTTATCATATGATAGAAACGCCTGTTCGCGGAGTATTACGATAAAGTTGAGGATCCTCGAGAGATTAGTGGTGTCAGCCGGTTTTTGTCTGGTGGCATTGGGGGAATTAGCAGCCAACTAAGTATGTCAAGCCTCTGGGATCCGCCATACGCACAATGCTGATCTTCATACTGTAGGCATATACCCGGTAGAGACACTGAAGGTATGCTTTCTACATAAATCATGGACGTTCTAAAGTTCAATTTTTTTAGACGCAAATGATGAGTAATACCTATGAGCAAAGGCGAACATTGATCCAAGCCGTTCGCCACGTATGGAGTTTGGGTGGCATGCGCGCATATTATCGTGGTCTAACGGTTTGTTATACCTAGCGTGGTTTTAACGAGCTACCACTCACTTGGATACTATAGATCGGTCTAGTTGGAGTTTTTCCGTACGTTCAAGTATTTTCTGCGCTGTGAGAGTAGCTCAGCTACGGGTCTAGATACTCCGCCATCGACATGAGCACATTTGAGGCTCTCAAGTTGGCTTACCTCCGGTCAACAGACCGAGAGGAACCCGGCGTCATGGCGTTGTTGGCATTTGGTAGCATATCAGGAAGTGTTGGCGCCACCAGTGTGTACCCGCTCAACCTTATCCGAACGCGACTTCAGGCTGCGGGCTCTTCGGGCCATCCACAACGTTACACTGGGGTTGTTGACGTTGCTCTGAAAACTTGGGAGCGTGATGGCTGGAGGGGATTCTATCGTGGACTCTTCCCTACCTTGGCTAAGGTGTGCTGTATTGTACATTTCGTGGGTACGCTACACTCTAATTTCCGACAAGGTCGTCCCCGCGGTTTCAATCTCATATGTTGTTTATGAGCACACTAAGCGAAGGTATGTGTTACGCCGAAAGTTAGTCAAATGTGCCAATGGCAGTTCTACAGGCTTGGTGTGTAGTGCCTATGAGCACCGCAGACTCGTATTTGTCGTACTATCAGTCTAGACAGTGCATTTAAAATTTGCTTAACCTTAAGATCCCTTCATTCAAATATCAAAATCAATTTCCCCATTATAGTGCTTGTATACAGAGTCTAAATCAAAATGTAACGAGTAGAGTGGTAGAAAAATAGCAAGCACAGAAGATGAGTAAACGAGTGGATCTAGTACAACACTCAGAGTAAAAAAGGGGTATAAAGACAACATGTGAGTGCGTAGAAGAGAATGGTGGGCGGTCGGTTCATTAGATCGTAACTGATGACAGTAGTGAGAGGGTTAAAGATGTTTTGAAAGCGTATCAAATTTTGTAGAATGTTAGGCGTGAGGAGTTGCGATGCGGAATATATTGCAGTACTCTGTTCGTTATGCAGGAGGGTGTAATCACGGAAATAGGTTGCTAGCTTTACTGGCAATAAATAAACTGTTGATGGGGTAGTCACGATGGCAGATCTTCTATCGCGCGCTTCTCGTTTACCAATACCGTGAGCTGCTGAAGGCTTTGCTCCCGCTGTTCTGTGGGTGCGGATGATTTTGACCTCAGTTTTGACCGCCACTGTTGTATCCAAGCCCACTTGAACTTTGGTGTCTCCTCGTTTCTGGGAGATGCAGAACTATGAATTAGGGTTCGCAAACGATCACGACCCAGGATAGGGGCGAGGGAAAGAAAAGACAGAAATATGAGCTTGACGATGATATCGGGCGACGCTAGTAAAGATGAGATAGTCTGAGGAGTTGGGGAAGGGGTTGATGCGACAGTTTGTAAAATGTCTCCGATCTAATGATACAACATGATGATCAGTGTTGTGATTCTGAATGTGGGAAAAAAGAAGTCGGCAAACCTGGCAAGTTACAGCGGTCCAAGGAAGGGAACCAATGAAAGCTCCCAGCATACAGTCAGCTATCGATACCCCGCATACACCACATGCGATATTAATCCCAGACCAAGGTACGACTCCAATTAGTCGAAGAACGGACAATCGGACCCATGCTGAAGACTTCGCTCGTCCGGCGTCAGAGTCTCCTTCAATGGCGCTCCGTGTCATGTCCAAAGCACGGGGGAAAAAATGCGTAAGGAAGGGGGCCAGTGGTGTCGACAACAATGTCGCACATGCAGATCCGATCATTGTGAGCGTCGTAAGCAGAATGGTAGCATAAGCGGGGGAAAAAAGTGCACCGGCCAAAACGTTCTAACGTAATGTGAATACTCCATTCCGAAACACGCGGTTTTACGCGGACTCACCCATATCACACTTCCCGGGATAGACCAAGCGTGCTTCCAGATTGCCGTGATGGCCATGACACCGACGACGTGGGCGACTGGGCCCCTACCACTCTGTGTATAACCATGTAGTTCCCTGCCGAGTTGTGCCACGTCTGAGGTTGTCTTTGGCCATGCCAATGAAATGGGTAGCGTGTACAAGCAGAAAACGACGAGGGCAGCAGACAGGGGGAATAATAAAATGACCAGAACAATTGATGCATGTGTCTAAGAAAGTGTTGGTAGTTAGAGAGGGTAGGCAGGAAAGGAGAAAAACAGCGACGAACGGCTAAAAAGGTTTGAAGCCAGCCTTGGGGGGCGCTCCGTGTAGATTTTCCTGAGTGAATCTCATCACCGAAACAAGTTTGGGCTGCTGAAGCTGACAAGGGTAGAACAAACTCATCAGCGCTTGATCGAGGTGAAGAGGGGGTTGACCAAGTGCTGTGCTGCTGTGGTTGCACATGAAGCCACTCGAGAAAGCGAGAAGCAACTAGGAAAAGCATGGAAGGCTCTGGCTCGGGGTCTGATACACCAATGTCCAAGAGGGAAGGCTGGGAGGTATTGGAGTTGGGTGTGTCGAGGGAAAGTGGGCGGAGACTAGATGACGAACGACGACGACCAAGGGTAGATATGGTGAAAATGGGTCTATGCGTGATTGAGGATGCACGATGACGAGAAGGGGGAGGAGGAGGAGAGAGGTTTTGGCATACGGACATGATGTGGAAAAAGAAATAAGCAAAGTTGGGTGATGTTCGTTGCGTCAGCCGATTCCATTTATAGCAATATCACTTCGTAAGCGCGATATGTATTTCCCCGCTGATACAATTACTTGTACTCTAATGCGCAGCCCTTCTGCTTTCCTGAATGATATTCGACAGCTCATCCACCTTGTGCTTCGTGCGCTTCAACGTCCCCAGCTACCCACAAATGTTATAAACTCATCAGCGCAGTAAAAAAACCGCAGTGCTTACCCTTCTCTTTGTCAGCTTCCGAGCTTTTTTGTCCTACGCCGTAAAGCTCAACAATCCACACATTTTTATACTTCCCATATAATAACTTACTTTGGAATTCCTGAGCAGCTCCATCACGCGCCGTTCATAAGCAGAGAATCCAGCAACCTCCCTAATCACAGACCGCACGAATTTGGTTTTTGTCGACACCGCTCCCTTCCGCTGGCTTGGGCGGATGACTTTGGCAATTGGGGTGGTCGGATGACCATGATTAAGTCCATAACGAAGATCTAAATGGTATAAGAAATCGTTGGCACAATCTGAAATGTCTTGGACTTGCTTGTACGAGTCATTTTGTTGTCTTGATAAAGGATCGTTGCAAAACAAGAAAAGGGCCAACCTTAGACAAGGTCACGTGGATACATTTAGGGTGGCTGAATGCTGTATAGTTGCTTCCCACACAATCGTTACTTATATAATCAGGTCTATTTTTACCACATCGCTTATGCTTGAGCAATTACGTGTGGAACCCGCTCTTGCCTCACAACCTTCACCTTTCCTCCTAGCATCGCCCTATTTCGCAAGGCTTGCAGTGAAGTCAAATTCTGTGAAACGTTCCGTAGCGGAGTTGACCGGGTGGGTGGCGGTTCAAATCTCTGAATTCCTAGATGCTGCCTTCCTTGCATCGTACCGCTAGCCCGATGATCTTCTTCCTCCTCTTCTTCCTCCTCATCGTCTTCTTCTTCCCCTTCTACTGTATCCTGCATAAATGATGATAATATGAGTTGTTGCTCTCCAGTGTTTTAAATTTGAGATAACCTTGACGCACCGGATCAAAATCCTCCATCTGCCTGTCGCCGTCAGCATCCTCGTCACCCTCCCCATATTCATCGTCGTCGTCAATCCACCGACCCCGCCAATCGACTAGATCTAATTCGCTTGGACTCTCTGGCCTTAGCCGCAACCAATGCATTCGTGGGCCGCTCTTCGCCTTCTCACTCACTTTAAAGCCGTATATCCTAGGTACATAGACATAGCCAGCAGCGCGCTTCTGTCCACCGTGCGGATTGGGATTGGTGAATGGAGACGACCGTGAACTACCTTCAGAAGAAGCACTCTTTGGGGAAAATGAGGTGCCGGCAGAAGATGGGGGTTTCCAGAAAGGAGCTGGCGCCAATTCACGGTAGCTTTGGAAAAAAAGGTGTGGAAAAGTGGTTCCGAAAAACGCGCCTGTCGCCAATGAAACAGTGATACAACAAACGTTAAAGGTGAACTTACCGTCCACACCTTGGAATTTGCTGCTAGGTGGCACGTATACGTCATTACAGTTTGGGCAAAAGAGCTTTACTGTGTCGAGACCTGGTAGATCGGACCGTCCGCATGGTACAACATTACATCCCACACAGTAAACCCGTGGGCAAGAGCCGAATACGCCATTTTCATACTTCTCAACCTGGGCTTTATTTTTTGTTTCCAGAGTAGGATTACCGAGATGGATGAGCGTACCATTGACTGCAAACCCGCGCGCGTGAGGATATATCGCTGGTGTACGAGACCATACAACATCTCTGCGGAAGACTCTATGATCGAAACGTCGGGGATTTTAGAAGCGTCTTCATCTAAGGAAATGAGACTGTAAACAATATATGCCCGACATTTGGATAGAAATAGAATTCGTACCCGGTTCTACGTCTAGAACCATCTCCATAGCTTCCTTCCAGAAGGGTACCATCGCATTAAGACCAGTTAGATTGAAATCGTCTTCAATAAAGTCTTCCGTTACTTCGCAAAAATATTCATGTCCGGGAAGAGAGCAGAACCAGCTGATCCACGTGAGAGTTGAAGTAGGCGTAGAAGAGGCTAAACGTTGTGTGCGTATAGGTTAAGGAAGACGTAGTAAGAGATCGATAGAAAGGAGCAATACCAAGACAGGCTTGAAACTCGTGGAACACTTACTGTAGCCATCTTCTTGTTCCTCAGGCTCTTCCATAATTTCATCCGCCTCGCCTACTCCGCTAACTGCCTCCTCCTCTATCTCTTGTGGTGCTTCCACACTCAGAGGTTGCCGCGACGACATAAGAAAAAAGCGTTGACGTCGAGCCTTTGTCGATGGCTGATGGATGTTGTAATTTGCAACTCCGACGCTTCCAATCTGGGAAGACACACATCTCATTCATTGCATGTCAGACATTGTCAGGTATCCGTGTCAAGGCATGCTGTTAGATTATTTAGGTGTTACATGTCTTCCCTACTCTAGAATGATCTGTCCAAAGAGAGGGACCGATAATTACAAGCAAAAGCAGTTGACCCATACACCAACTTATAAGACAATACCTGGAACCTCCCCAAAGGCCGAGACCTCGAATCTCAAGGGCAAATGTACTGATAGTGGTCAGACAGCCACAATAGCCATCAGACAGACCTTGGAGCAAACTACATGCATTGGGCGAGACCGGGACGCTCTTTGCTTGCAGGACACTGAAACCTCCAAGCAAGGCGGTTCCAATAGCGTTAGCTGCTAGGGTACCGATCGGCATTGCTTTCACAAAAGTGTTGAGATGGATGGAAAGGATGTATCGCGTCAAAGTCCCCGGAAATGAAAATAAAAGGGCAGCGGTGGCTTGATGGCGAAAGCTTGCGTTCATCAGAAAGTACGCTGGGAAAACACCACCATAGGTGAGGATTGAAAGTACTGTGATGCAATGGCGTGCAACGTTGTTTGGCGGCGACAAGACGAGAAAGTAGGGCTGGGTGGCAGATGCTAATAACAGACCAAAAGATAGCGATGCGAGGGAGATGGAAAGAGTGAAAACCGACTTTCCAAGACCGTCAACGAACTAATATCGATGAGATGAGACACACAACTAGCATATAAATTGGCCTATACATTTTGAAGTCCATGGTGATGGTATTGTGGGCCATTAATCCAAGAATCGAAAACGTCCAGCTGCCACCCAGAGAAAGTCGTCAAAGAGCCACAAAAACCTGGGTTAATAGTAAGACAACATTGCGAACATAGGCTCTGCTTTGTGACGGACCGGTGGTCAAAGCAGTGTACAGAGGAGAGTAGCTGAGGGAGGTATGTGAGATAGGCAGGAGCGATTGATTTCGCGAGAGGATGGTACCTACAAATGGCTGAGTGGTTCTCTTGCACCCAAGGCAAAGCCCATAATCAAACAGCCGAGACCTTGGACATACGCCAAGGGGAAAATGCTATATCCCTGATATGTTGTTAGCGCGTTGAGTCCCAACCTGAGAAGTGTGCCAAAGATTGAAGCTGGTATTAGAGGTGCTAATACATGGATAGAGAGTGGATGAAAGGTCATGTACTCCCGGACTGCTGAGCTTTGTGATTCAGCTATATCAAGAGTTTCGGCGTCCTGAGGTAGAGGGAGGCTCATGTCACGTCAGCATGAGCCTCATAAATTTTTACTTGCATCAAAATTTATTTTATATGCTGCTTCCGAGACACAGTATTATGCATTGTACAGAAGAATGTTAGAAGAAAGCGAAACTCGATCTATAACATGTTATAAAATCTTCATAGAATGAGTATTATATCCTTCATCCTCTGCAAGGGTTCTATTGGTCCTCTCCATTAAGCGAGAGGACATGAAGCTGTCCGCCCGCTTGGTATAAGAAGACCGAAATAATGTAAGATGAGTCCGATAGAATGGGTGCCAACTGCCAGTGGACTTGACAGTACATGGGTTCAGGGCCGGCTCGATGACCTTGGGGTTACGTGGTAGTGCTTACGTTCTCGGGATTTCATGATGCCCTTATTATTGAACGTTTAATCTGACAACGTCCACATCCACATGAAGCTGAGAAATCTTCTTTCATTCAATTTTATGAAGTCTCCGCTTTCTCTTTCCCTTCCAAACTCGTCCTAGTGGTATAGTCGACTATAACGATGAAGCACACTTCCTCAATCCCTGATTTTTATTACTTTTGTTTTGCTGTATATGAACCGTTTCTCACCGTGACTGGGTTTATTGGTGCTTGGATGTAGGTCATCCACCTATATACGCGCTGACGCCGCATAATGAGCTGACATCTGATGATAGTGACCCGCAGGGTGTAAGCAAACCTTGGCCAACATAGAGCTCATCCCCTTCAACTCACGTAGTTCCTAGACACATAACTCACAAGCGCCGTGGAAATTCAATAATCCTCCACCACCTACTCTCCCACCCGCTACCCTTGTGACTATCCTCCAGCTCGGTCACGTCTGCGCTCTTGTCGGGGTGATAAATCTATTTGTTCTTACCGCAGCCCGAAGTTATCTACATGACAATCTAGCCCTTCAGGAAAAGATAGTCTCCTCTCTTCTCACGCCCCTCGTCATCGGCGATTTTTTCCATCTGTATGTCACTCTCTGGGCCCTAGGGGACCAGCGCTGGAACTTTTGGAACTGGAGCCCAATGCTGTGGACCACAATCATATTAGGGTTATCCTTGATGGTGCCCCGCATAGCATGGCATCTTGGTCTCGGTCGATATGTTCACGACCGAGATGGCAGGGCGGGGAAGAGCGTCTCATATCGAGGTTAAAACTGATTACTGTATGTTTTTTACCACGCGATAACTTCTGGGCAATGAGAGAATGCTGACTGAACTCTCGATAGGCATTCCTGGTCATCTCCAAATTTTCAGACAGATTATAAAACAGTACCATAATATTCATTAAGAGTAGAACCGGAAGACATGTATGGGTCGGATAAAGATAAATTTAGTAAGGAGCGTTGACAATTCCAGACCTGCTAGACTCTGGGGCCAGAGAATGCCGTGTCGGTTTCTTTAGATTCTTTTTGTTGATTGCTAGAACGTTGTTGTCCAAGGCAACAATCTATCGGGGAAAGAAATTTCAGAGTGTACAAAGAAAAGGAGTCACACGGCTTACGATCTCTTTATCATCGCCAAACTTGAAACTATCCTGTACGACATGGTCGTCGTATTTCTTGATCTCGTACTGATCGAGGCGACCTTTCTTTACTTTCTTGAAATCCCAAGCAATAACGAATTGCCCAGTAGAGGTGACAATGGCATTCTCTTCTTGGCCTTGACCTTGATTGAACCTAAATGCATTCCTCGTCAGCAATTGAGAGCGACGTGTAGAAAACTACTCACTTCGCAGGGGTAAAAGATATCCCACCCATATAAGCCACATGTTCATTGCGAAGCTGCAGGCGCCGTGGCATCGGCTTTGCGCTAGCGGGAAAACTACGATCGAAGCCCAAGGAGCCTTGATAGCGGCCCTCACCAATTAGAGTGTCGATCAGAAGCAGATACGTCTTTGTCGTTGCGACAATGTATCGACCGTCAGCAGTGACATCAATACCGATGATAGGGTCACCTAGAGGGGGGAGAGCTGTCTTTGCGTTTTTACCGATGCTATCAAATAGCCTGATATCACCCTTTTCGCTAGCCACAGCGAGTTTACCACTAGCGGTGGTTGCGACGCCTGAGAAGTTGTTTTTGCTTACATACTGCTTGAATTGGCTTTCTACCAACTTGGTGCCAGACACTCGGGGATCGATACGGAATAAAGCGTTATGAGAAGCGCCAACCAGCGTCTGTTCTTGGGTAGTCGGAGCAAATTTGTCATTGGGTGCAATATGGTCTACGACGATGTCATCGTGCACTTTCCACTCTTCGACGACCTTGCCCCGTTCGATATCCATGTTGAACAGAGAATGGGAATCAGTCGGGTTCATCATCACCATTTTGGTATCTTGGTCGTGCAGCATCACCTAGAGACATCCAGTCAAAGTCATGTCATGGTCCCTGCAAAGAGGAAGAGACACACGTATTTAGGTTTAAATTCTTTTCCTTTGGGAGTCGCAATTTTGCTGATTGTCGCGTAGTATTTTACGTCATTCGACCCCCCAGAGTTAAAGACACCAATGTTGTTTCCCCGAACTACGTATGATCGATCGCCCTTGTAGCCAACCATTAATTGCGAATTATGGTCAGCCCCTGCTAGCTTCGTGGTATTTCCGTTGTCTTCCTCCTCTTCATCGCTTGATTCTGCATTGAAGCTCAGCTAATATCAACCTGCAAAGCGGTTTACATACCCTCGTCTGGATCCAATTCAGACTCAACTTCCTCTTCTTCTTCTGCCTCATCTTCGACGTCAAGCATTTCTACGTCCTCATTGGCGCTCATAACATATTTCCGTTCGTCAACCTTACAATATGATAACTGGTGAAAGGTAGATTCGTTAACAAAACCTACTTTCAACTTCGACCACGGCTCTTGGTGCAACGTTTCCCATAGACATTCACAAAACTTCTCTTGAAACTCTGGCAGATGCTCTTCCTTGAAACGAAAGAGCCAACTATGTTGTGAGCCGTCTTCGGCTTGATGATTCCAGGTCATCGAGTGCATCTTGTGCGAAAACCGCTGATTCATATGGTGCGAGATTTTATGCACCAAAATAATGTCGGATCCACTGGACGCAATGAGCCAATATTGGAAACGGGAATTCTTTTGAATGATGCCTGCTCTGACAATACCTTGGTTGATGAAATCCTCATTCGACGCGTCCCAATAGTAGAGCTCAGCTTCGTGAGAGGCCAAATAATCCGGATCGGCCTGTACTTCTATATTTAGTTCAGGCTGTAGCCGTGCCCTCGTTACAGAAGCCCTCTCTCCAGGGTGAGATTCAACAGGAGTACTGTGCACAACGCTCGCATTAGCGGAAACCTTGCGACGAGGATTAGATTTCGGCATATTTGGAGGGCTGTTTGGTATTAGTCAGAATATGATGAAACCAGAATGACACTGACTGCCATATGAACTCTTCGAAGGCTGAATCACGAATATCTTCCGCACTCCTTTTGTACTTACGCTCATACATTGCACGATACATGCAGGTCTCAAAAAATGTCAGCGTAGGACCGTTGGTTCCTGCGGCTAGAAACTCGTAGAATTCGTCGATGTCGCCTTCCAAGTCACGCCACAACAAGATGGGTTCACCGTCGCTTTCACCTGTTCGAAACTCAAGTTCTCCACTGATAAGGAAAACTCGTTCAACATCAGCTAGTGACATAATGAGTCAGACAATGAGACCATCTGATGGACCGATAGATAGACATACTTTCTTCCTCATCTTCCAGTAGTTCCTGATCGCCTTCTTCATATACCCGAGTTATTACTAGCTGAAAGTTGTGGTCCACGTTGGGGACGCGGCGGATAGTCGCCATTGCTTCATTATAGCTGTGCTGATATCAGTGATGGGCTGAGGATTAGATACACCTCTCGCACATGCATTCTCGAGAGGAACGAATGTTCCCTGGACGAACCAAGTACAGTTGTCCTAATCGTGATACACTGGTCAGATTCTGTATAAAAAAGAAGGTCAGTATGATTTACCGGTTGAAATCTTCACTACTTCCGCAGCGTCGGGATCGTCTAGGTGCGAGTCACTTCAATACATAGCTTAAAAGATGTATTTGATAAAATACGAACGCCAAACTTTTCCAAGAACTGTTAAAAATTGTGAAACAGTGTTCTGCAACAGATTGGAGAGACTTACGACTTCTAAAGATATTCATAGTAGAGTGGAGAGGACAAAGGAAAGTGTGGGGTTGATCTCAGGGCCAAGATAAGAGACAATAACACGTCGTGATCGGGTCACGACATAGAACGTTACATTGCACGTGCTCCTAGGCCCTGTGTGACCCCGTCACTCAAGCAACTTTGCTCCCTTCAGAATGGATGCTGCTACCCCATTGGCTAAAAAGGTCTCATCAGGTATTCTATCTACTTATGCTTCAAGCTCTCATATAATGAAATTTCGCAGGTCCAAATCGCAGCCCAATGACACTTCCGCGAAGCAGTCCAGATCAAGTTATCTCTATTTTACACTAGATTGAACTGGTCTAACTATGACATTTCAAGTCTCCTTCAACGACTATTTCGGGCTCGGACACTCTTCCAAGTGGTCTGATCAGCGAAATTCCACGCTCGTCATTCCGGGGCATCTTTACATCATCTACGAACATGAACAAAAACCAGCTCGTTGTCCGCTCGGATCCTTCACTTTTAACATGCTTTGATCCTTCGGACAAGGAACTGTATGATTTATGGGCCCCACATGCGCGACTAACTTGACTACCACAGTGCTAACACGACCGTTCAATCATATCCATACATTTTTGTCCGCAATTATAAGCTCTCAGGCAAGAGATAACACGATACCGTTCTAGATCACTCTTGTGTACCGTTCAGAACCTAAAGCGGAAGAAAGGAAGCTCTTATTGCCCTTGCATCAATGCGGTCCGGCGTAATTAGAATGATCAGAGCCGCAAATAAAAATACCGCCTCCGACATGTGTTCTGGTTGCTAATCCATATAGCGTGTTCAGAGTTGACACAAAGTTCGATTTGCTCACCCATCACAATGGCCTTCATAGAATGGTCATCTACAGCTGCTGCTGTAAGACTCGGGATTTTGTCATATATTGCAGTTCCTGCGATAGCCCTGCAACAACTGGACCTACCGCATCCTGCTGACCCTTACGCAGATCCGAAGCACGATCCATACAACCCTCTGAAATATATCGCCTCCAACGCATTGACTGCGACAGCCTTTGGTACGATTCGATGTCACTATCGATTGCCCAATTAATGCTCTCAATCTATAGCCCTTGTGCTTTCCGTCGCTATCCTACAAACCATCTGTGTCTGGAAATATGGTGCTAGATGGATGCTGTCAATGGTCATCGGTGCCTATAGTACATACGCTACTACTCTCATTAGCATCGTACGGCTAACAACCTAACTAGCGTTTGCGTTTGGCATTGGAATTCGCTTTGCTCTTCACGAGCATCCTGAGTCAAAGGGGTGGTACATCGTGGAGTATCTGTTTGTTGTCCTTTCTGTACGTTTTCGAATTTCGAAGTAGAACTGCCGCCAACCGTATATTTGCCCAGCCATGTGCCTTCATCGCAGCAGATTATGTGCTTCTAGGGCGTCTGGCATATTACCTCGATTCAGCGGGCCACCTTCTAGTATCGCCTAATAAGATAACGTTGGTCTTTATCTCGTCGGATATAACGACTTTTCTCATACAGGTAACAAGAACTGTCACTGTCCTTATTCCCATTCTAATGTAAACCTTGGTTAGGCTATTGGTGGATCTCTCTCTGTATCGGCAAATGCGCCAGAGCGCGCTTTGGCCGGCTCTCATGTCAGAATATGAAATTCCTCATCTGCATACTCCTTTTCAAAAGGCAAACATAGGTCTTTTTAGCCGGTCTAGCTGTTCAACTGTTTTCTTTCTTCCTCTTCACTTGCATCTATCTCCTATTTCTGTACAGGGTGCACCGCTACTCGCCCGAGGTATGGTTCAGAGACCAGCGCAAACCTTGGCACAAAGACTGGCGCACATTGGCTTGTGTGCTGGTGATCAGCTGCTTGGGGATTTTGGTAAGACCCATGGGTTTTCAGCCTTTCCACCCGATCAACACGGTAACTCATCTGTGTTGTAGATCCGGTCTGGCTTTCGCGTGGTAGAGCTATCTGAGGGCTTCCGAGGCCGCCTTGCAACTTCAGAGCCCTTTTTCTACGGGCTAGATACCCTACCATTATTCGTCGCCATTTCCGTTTACATTCCCTTCTGGCCTGGCCGTTATATCACTCCGCAAGTTGCAACTAAATTACCTGTGTTGGGAACACATGAGATGAAGAGTGAGGCCAGCTAATGGAGCGAAAATATTGGAGGTGTGTCCTGTTTCAACAGGCTTACTAGATAGCACCCGTTCATGATTTCCTTGTTGTAAGATACAGTATATCTTAATGAACTTGTGACTCGCGCAGTCGCGATCATTTTTGTCATGCCGCTGAGCACATCGGGCCGAAGGTCTCTTAGAATAGCCTCAAAGTTCTGGTACCTGTCTGATATCGGCCGCCGTGATAACAACCCCGCTGGCACCGCAGTACAGCAGCCAGCTAGGTCAGTGCTAGGTCCTGACTGCTTGACTACTACTAGTACTACCTTGTAATGATGCTTAGCCATACTCGCTGGATGCTCAGCTCTCTATTCGCTCTTTGTCTAGCCTTTCACTATGTCTCTGCGCAATCTCAGCTAGAAGACCCTCGGGTTGACCCTAAGAACGATCCTCGTAACCCCCTAAAGTATATCGCATCTAATACCCTCACAGCAATCTCGTTCTGTACGTCGCTGGCTGCAAGCAACACCTAATACTGAGCACTTGACTTATACCACTCCCTATAGCCCTCATTGTATCCGTAGCAATAGCTCAATCATATTGTATCTTCAAATGGGGGGCCAAGTGGATGCTCTCTATGGTGATCGGTGCCTACCGTGCGTTGGCCTAAACCTATCAGGGGACGGTTGCTCTGACTCAATGGATTGTAGTGTTTGCGTTCGGTTTGTCAATACGTTTTGGTCTCCATTTGCATCCTCGATCAAAAGGAATGTACATCCTGGAATATCTATTTGTTGTACTTGCAGTACGCCACACTTTTTTTTTCATATATTTATCACTGCCTAACATGCAGCCAGCCCTGTGCTTTCATTGCTGCTGATTATATACTTCTGGGCCGACTTGCGACGTCCCTCAACGCAACCCAGTACCTCGCCGTCCCTGCCCGCCGTATTACGCTCATGTTTGTTCTATCTGACCTCACGACATTCCTTATCCAAGTAGGTTGGACTTGTACGGCTACGAACAAATAACTTACGATGTTTTTTGAGGCGGCTGGGGGAGCTCTTTCTGCATCCGCTGAGACCAGCCACATGAATTATATTGGTTCTCGAGTAGGGCTGATTTTGTTGGAGCTGAGAGATGTTAGCTCATTCAAATTAGATATTTTTAGCTGGCCTCGCGATTCAGCTTGTATCGTTGAAGTTGAAGCAGCCGGGGAAGGGGCAGGCAAAGATGGAGCGGAAGGTGCTAGACATTGATCTTGTGTGAAAGGGATGTTGTTATCCCATGAGCAACTTGTACAAGCAGCTCGAAGGGCCTTTGAATTATGTTTGAGGCGGATGACTCTGATTTGAGCGGCACCGTTTAAAAGATAAGAGCCACATTTACGACACCAATGTGGGTCTTTTGTAGGAGAATTGCAAGTATACAAAGCTGCGAGATTTGGAGAAAAGGGGAGGACTGTGTAGGGGCGAGCGCGTTGAAATCTGGTGGTAGCGGTGTCCATTGTTATCTTGTAACACGTGACATGATTGAAGCTATTGTTCTCCCCTTGACCATGATGGCCTTGTACCACAATGCCTCACTCAGCGACTGCGCCAACACGCGAATCCCGCACCCCTTCTCAAGAAACTATAGTCCTCGACTCCCCACCTACTCCTCCTCGCAGTCGCAGACCCTCTCTTTCAAACACGATGCACTGGCTGTCTCGTAGCTCTACAACCCCTTACTCTCCCTCTAAGCCAACCCGTATCTCTGAACCAAAGCTTGTACGTTCAATAGAACTACTAGCCCAGCCACGCAGCGGTCTGCTCGGCTCGGGGGCCACAATCGTCAGAACTCCAGACGAGGCTCTAAGAGAGACGGGCGTACGCCTGACATTCGACGGCAAAGCACAAAAAAGCGCACATATTCGCCCTCAAAGCTCAGGCAAAGCACACCAGAGAAACTCCGCAGCTTCCGAGAAACACACCCGCTCAGAATCAATCGCATCCGAGGACACTCCTACACTGACCAGCCCTCCGCTTCCCCCTCTGCCGTTACCTGGGGACGAAGAATCCGAGTTCCTCAATGATGTAGATGAATCTGAGTTTTCCAAAGTCCCCCCTCGACCTTTACGCGCTTTACCCCCCACTCCTTCCCTCCGTCCCTCCCTCAAGTCTCCAAAGGTTGTTCAACCGTTCGAAGATGGCTCCTCCATCCCTCCTTTGCCCAGTCATATATCCACATTCCCTGAACCACCCCCTTTTAGACCAATCCTAGTCTCAGAGGTACCCATTGACGCAACTGATGCTTCAAAAATAATAATTACTTTGGAGACTTCGACTGCTACACATAACACTACTTTGGAAACCTTACAATCTCGAACCTCTCATTTGTCAAAGTATCTGTCGCTTCTACTGCCCTCTCACCGTACCTCTACTGCTTCATCCGTGTATTCAACTGAAAGCAGGGATGATCTGTCAACATTTCGGCATCACCTCACCTCTCAGGGGCTTCTGCCTCAGAAATGCTTTCGTATTCATATTTTCCTGGACCGGCCAAGTTCTCCGTATGTCATACCTCGATTGTTTTCGTACGATGACCTAACGAAATCATTGATATAGTTACAGCCACATTCTTAATTACCTTAGGATGCCTCTTGGCTCGCCAGAGACACCGGAGACTCTACCGAGGAGTGTACAAATGTATACCTCGTCTCACTTGCGCCTCGAGGCTCTCCTCGAACTTCGCGATGAAGCCTCATATCTCAATTTAGAAGGTTTACACAAGCTCTGTTTGGATGAGATTCGCCTCCGACATGGCCCTCGCCTGCATTCCCGTGGACAGAGTACGAGCACAGTTGTTTCTGCCCACAGCATGCACGCATCGATCTGCAGCCTGCACACGTTGCTCGAGAAAGTTGATGTTGATGCACGGTCAAATCCACGCGACTCGACTTCATCAGATTCGAAAAGCAGCAAGGGCAGTACGAGTGACACGATGGTATCCAGAACGCCACCAACGCCTCGGTCCTGGAATGGACATTCACGTGGAAGAAGTGAGAGCCGGTCTGGTACCGTGGCGCGATCACCTCCAGCTGGCTGGATCTGACGCAAGTATGAATGACTGGTGATTGTAGCATACTGTTTCGTTAACTATGAGATCCAAACATGTCTTTGTTCTTTCGTTCCTTGCAAAGTAGTCATGTAATAATAAGACTGATAATAAATTTTATCTAATCAATTCTGAACTTTTTCTTCCTGTCATGATGGCTGTCTTCCTTCCGTTACTCGACAGTCCACCAAGCGATGACCTGCTTTACGCACTCACTAGAATCGGGCCAATTCTCGTCTCACCGTCACAGCTAGCTATCCTTCCTCCACGGACCCAAGCCTATGTCATACTTGACCCGAAATCTGATGCCACTCTGAACGACATCTTATCTTGGCTGAATCAAGGCGTCGAAAAGGTCATCGTACCTCTCACCTTAGCCAAGGAGCTCATTGGAGCCAGCGTCCCATCAGAGCGCCTCTGTCTTCTTCTCGACGTCGCCAATTTTAATGCTGTCACGGATACTGTCCGCAACGGTGTATCCGCCCTATTTCTCAAAACTCCTACCATCGATATAGACCTTATCTCATCTGTATCCAAATTCTTCGCTGGCTCGACGATTCACGTTAATGCTACTACCAATAGACCACCAACAGTCCACACTATTCGGGAATTGTTGGCGGCGGGGGCAAACCCCGTACTCACTACTTCCCAACTCACCCTTGCAGCTACTTCCCCAGATCATATAAACGTCGCAGATATTTTCATTGCGCCCATCGTTTCCGATCGTCCAGATCACCTTTTCCCTACCGTGGTATCTACGGAACATGGCCATACCTTGGGGCTTGTCTATTCGTCCGTCGAATCGGTGAAGGAGAGCATAATTTCGGGCAAGGGTGTATATCAATCAAGAAAGCACGGGCTTTGGAGAAAAGGGGAGAGCTCTGGAGCAACACAGGATGTTGTCAATATTCGCCTGGATTGTGATTCAGACAGTCTCGAGTTTCGCGTAAAGCAGTACGGTCAAGGCTTCTGCCACCTCAACCGTCAGTCGTGCTTCGGAGAAAGTCAGGGGCTGTTGGCACTCGAAAGCACCCTACGTTCTCGCTTGGCTTCAGCTCCGGAGGGATCCTACACTCGTCGACTGTTCGATGACCCTTCACTCCTTCAATCCAAACTTATGGAAGAAGCGGACGAACTCTGCAGAGCAGAAACGAAAGAAGACGTAGCTTTTGAAGCTGCTGACCTCTTATACTTTGCATTGACGAAGTGTGTTCGAGCTGGCGTTGGAATTGCCGAGATAGAACAATCTCTTGACATGAAAGCTAAACGGGTGACTCGTAGATCTGGCAATGCCAAACCCCAATGGTCTGAACCCGCCAGCGATGTTCCCGGCGCCTCAGACGACCGAAAAAATGGCGAGGGTATACGCATGCGGACGTCAGACTTAGCGGCCATAACGATTGAAGAGCGTCTGCAGCTTCTCAAACGCCCCGTACTCAAGTCAGACGAGATGATTGCCAAGGTGAAACCAATCGTCGAAGATGTTCGTGTCAGGGGTGATCCAGCTTTATTGGAGCTCACTGCAAAGTTTGACAAGGCAACTCTCACATCTCCCGTAATCTTTCCCCCGTACCCACCGGAGACGATGGAACTTGACGATACCGTTCGAAGTGCAATCGACCAGGCTTACTCTAACATCCGTAAATTCCATGAAGCGCAACTGGACCAGAATGATCTCGTTGTTGAGACGATACCTGGTGTTATTTGTTCTCGCTTTGCGCGGCCGGTCGCTCGTGTCGGCTTGTATGTTCCAGGCGGGTCTGCCATCCTTCCCTCTACGGCGCTGATGTTAGGCATTCCTGCACAAGTAGCAGGATGCAAAGAAGTGGTGCTTGCCACACCACCTCGGCCTGATGGAAGCATTTCACCAGAGGTTATGTACGTCGCTCATCGGGTAGGGGCTTCCGCCATTTTGAAAGCCGGCGGTGCTCAAGCGGTGGCTGCTATGGCTTATGGCACGGAAAGTGTCCCGAAGGTCGATAAAATTTTCGGGCCTGGAAATCAATGGGTGACGGCGGCAAAAATGCTAGTTCAAAACGACACCGACGCGTTGGTGTCCATTGACATGCCTGCTGGACCTTCCGAAGTACTAGTGCGCGCAAACTGTTTAACAGTATCCCGAAAGAACTCAAAAATCATTTTTAGGTTATAGCCGACCACACAGCACACGCTGCCTTTGTAGCAGCAGACCTGCTATCTCAGGCAGAGCATGGGATTGATTCGCAAGTAGTACTTGTTGCTGTCAATCTTACAGCAGAGCATCTAGCAGAGATTGAATCGGAAGTTGATACACAAGCACAAGCACTTTCTAGGGTGAAAATACTGCGGGAATCTATTCCAAAAAGTCTTATCGTGAAGGCCTCTTCTACACGAGAGGCTATTGATTTCTGCAACGATTATGCTCCAGAGCACCTGATTTTGCACTTGGAGAATGCAGAACAATATATTACCTCTGTAGAAAACGCTGGAAGTGTTTTTCTTGGTCCTTTCACCCCTGAAAGGCACGATACCTACCTCATTCATTACATTGGATTTCTAACTTGCATCTTGTTCCTAGTTGTGGCGACTATGCATCAGGAACTAATCACACACTTCCTACTAACGGCTACGCACGCCAGTTTAGTGGCGTCAGCACGTCATCCTTCCAAAAGCATATTACCTCGCAACGGATTTCTGCGCAAGGCTTGAAACAGCTTGGACCTGTTGTGGCTACATTGGCAGACTGCGAGGGACTAGAGGCTCACGCTAATGCTGTTCGTATCAGGTTAAGGTCCATGTAATAGATACTAGTAGGTAGAACACTGTATACTGGGTTATGTCACCCGTTAATCGTTATCTCTCACGACCTCAATATGTCACCTCTTCGCAAACCTGTCGTGATAGTCACTGGTGCATCCAAGTGAACAGCGGTTTAAGCTAACTTGTTCTTTGTTCACTGATGATTTGGCTGGCTTAGGGGACTTGGTCTAGCTACCACAAAACTCCTCTTAAACAAGTTCAATGCTCAAGTGGTCGCTCTATCTCGATCGCAGCCCCCAGAACTATTGGAATTGGGTTCAGATGACCTGCTAGCAATTCCTTGTGATATGTAGGTAGCTTTAGCAGTAATATTCTCTTCTTGACCTCATGCTGTTTTCCAGAACCGACGATACAGCGCTCACGCACGCAATAAAAAGGGCAGAGGAAACCTTTGGACACATCGATGGTCTTGTGCTCAACGCCGCAATAGTGGAGCCTTTCGGATCTGTCGGGAGCGAGACTCCCGTTTCTGCGTGGAGGCACCACTTTGACGTTAACTTCTTCTCTCTAGTAGTTGCGCTGAAGGCTGCTTTGTCCGCACTCAGGAGGAGTGAACTTGGAGGCAGAGTGGTGTTTGTGAGCTCCGGTTCAGCAGTCACAGCCATGGCTGGCACCGGCCCCTATAGTATTGGGAAGGCTGCTATGAATATGCTTTGCAGGTTAGTAGATCTGAAGTGTCCGAACCATGCTCTTATGATTTCCCAGGACCATAGCAGTAGAAGAACCTAAAATTGTCGCAGTGGCTTTACGCCCAGGCATGGTGGACACCGACGTAAGATTGGCACAATGGGACGTTTCGCTGAATTCCTCACCTAATGGTAGATGCAAACAACAATACGTTCAAATCCTGGAGCAGTTCTGTCAGAAAAAGACCACCGAAAGTTTTCTGACGCTTATAATGAAGGAAAGTTGGTAAAACCTGAAGTCGCAGGGCATGTCATCGCTGCCCTTGCGCTAAAGGCAGAACCTACTTTGAGTGGTCAGTTTGTATCTTGGGATTCTGATCAGTGTGAAGCGTATAGGGCCAAATAAAAGTGTGGTAAGTACAGATTATTTATTGTGAGTCAACATTGGCATGAAACTCAGTAGCAGAAATATAATCTATCTTCAAATTACGCGAAGTAATGCCTAGTTAGCAGAAGCGTTGTGTAATGATCTCAGCAAGATCAAGCATAAAATCTAGCAAGAAGTACCAATAAGACATCTTATATATGACGCTCTAAAGAAAACTGCTGTCAGTCATGGGCATGTTAAGACAAAGACAAGGTCGTGCGGTCAAATTAGATCAAGGAATGGTTCATCGGGCTCCAACCGCTAAGGGGATCCCTCGCGACCACTATTATTCTCATTCCGCAGACAGGACGGAAATAGGCGACGCTTACAGGATTTCACAATCTGTGTTTAACCCGTGCGGCTACCTTCTTTGGTTGTAAAAGTTTAGAGGGTGTTATAACGGCTTCTGCTCCCCGTCTTCGGCGGATATCTTGCCATTCCATAATCCACGTCTGTAAAAGACCAAAAGCTGCCGAGGTAACCCAGAATAATACAATGCTCTGCGAGAGAAAGGTAAGTATCATGGGTACATGTAAACTGTTAATAACTGACACCAGGCGCCACTGCAGCAATGACAATTCTCACAATTGAGAGCCCTCGCAGTGTACTTTTAATGATTTTCTTGGGCCGCACAACTCTACCCCCCTCCGTTGTTGCCCTAACATTCCGTTCTTCTATTTGACGTTCTCGCTCTCTTTCCGCCGCATTCATCACCCAATTCCCGGATTCGACATTAGACATAGTCAAAATACCTAGAATGATTGGCAACGTCATTGTTGGATCAGGATGCGCAAGTGTCGAGAGCGTCAGAAATGACTCCGCGTCAAATGGCGTTGGATCTTGAGAGAGCTTTCCGAGCATGACGGTACCCGTAATGAAGATCGGAAGTTGTGTAAGTGGTGGAAAAATGATAGAGGGTAGAGGTTGGCAATTATATTTTCTGAATAAATCTCTTCTTAAATTTTCCATCTAAATGAGCAATAGTTAGTTGATGCAGATCATCGCTCAGATAATGACGAACCACTTGGGTTAACCGTTCCCTGTATAGTTTTTTCAGATAAGTTTTATCTCCACGTACGCCGTTGTCTTTCATTTCTCCCAAAACTCGCTTGGAAACGATAGGTCCCATGCGCTTTAGCTCTGGAAGGGCCAATTCTTCCAGCCTCACGTTGCGCCTTTTGCTCTAAGAAAGTCAGAAAAATGTAGGTAGATATGTTGGAGCTTCACGTACCCATATTGCCACTGGAAGAATGGCAACACGCGTAATTACTGTAGTCAATATGATAGTAGCGGAGTATGGGGGTAACGATGGGGGTAGTGGTAAGGCAATCGCCAAGTCGAGGAAGCCATTGCAAAAGTCCTGTATAAAACCTCGGTGGCCGTTGGGGCGAAAGCCATGGAATGGTCGACTTGGACGCAGTCGTACGCGTCTCAAGGCAAACATGAAATAATCAAGCACGTGAGTCTCAAAACCAGGTCCCATGTATGATGAAAACCATGCTCATATACGCATACTGTACGCATTCGGGATTATAAGCAAGCATAGTACAACTAACGACGCCCCGCCTTCAAAACACCATCTCGTGAGGGTATTGTCCCTTCGACAGACCCCAACTCGCTTTAAGGTACCTAGAAATATTCTCCGTCTTCTTCACAGCAGCTAGAACAAGCTTGTCGATTTCCTTCTGATCAGCGGACCTTGATTCAGAAAGCGGCTCTTTTGCCTTTGGCTTTCCATCCTCAAAAAATTCTTCCTCTGCCGACCTCGAACCCTTCACTGAACCCTTTGCAAAGTATGTGTCGTTGATCTTGTCATCAATCTGTGAGCACGGTCAGATTAGAAGGTAATCTAGGAGTTGCAGAGAGTGACATGCTTTAAGACCATCAATTTCGAGTTTGGTCGAGGTAGCGATAACATATGCCTGGTTGACTCGTCGCAGAGGGACGCCGTTGACTTTAAAAGGCCCAGTCACCAACAGCAGACCACTCTCCAACTGCTTCAGATAAACAACCCTCTTCCCACGGAAACGACCAGCCAAGAGGATAAGAATAGTGCCGGGAGTTATTGAAGGGCGTAACGATGCTGGTTTGGGAGATTTGCGGCTCTTCTTTGGCTGGCGAACGTCTTCTGCTGGATAGTAACGTGGTGCTTTTTGGGTAGGGACAATACGCTTTCCGCCGTTCTTGTCACCTAAAATCTTCTTCTCGACGGTCTCTGAGGGCGTCTCGACAGCGGGCTTGTTAGACTTTTTTTGTCCTTTCCAAAGACCGCGACGTGCGGCTACTTGGGAACGAGAGAGACGTCCGACACCAGGGACGAGTTCTTTACTTCTGGCCATCTGAAATAGCTATAAACGATATAGAATTGAAGATTGAGCGAATATACCTTGTTGTTGTTTCTTGAGGTCGTCGAGGCCGATTAGGATGGAATCTGGTTGTGGCTTAGTAGCTACACAGTACCCACGGGATTTGCCGATTGTGATAGATTAGATAAGATGAAAGCTGAATATGTTCGCTTTATCATGTCGCCTAGCAACGAGCATGGTACGGTTCTCATCACTTAAAAGCCCATTGTACTCGCTGATTTATTCTTAGTCGATGATCGTGTCATTGTATGGTTTGATATCGACAACACTCTCTACTCAGCAAGCTCGATGATCTCTCACGCAATGGGGGAAAGAATACACGGTCCGGCTCGTGTTCTCTCCTCCACGATTACTGACACCATACCTATAGCTTATTTCGTCAGCCTTGGCCTCAGTCACGAAGAAGCATCCGAGTTGCATCACAGATACTACAGCCAATATGGCCTCGCTCTTCGCGGCTTGACGCGTCATCACAACATTGGTGATGCATCATATCGTACGCATCTCACGCAGTTCCAGCTGACTGCTTGCCAACACCTTAAGATCCTTTGGACTTTGATCGCAAATGTGATGGTTCGCTTCCGCTCGAGGACATGATCAGATTTGAGCCAAGTGTTCGCAAGCTTTTTGAAGATATCGACAGGTCGAAAGCAAAAGTTTGGACCCTGACGAATGCATACCGCACAGTTCGTACCAAATCCTCCTTTTTTTCAGCCTTTCCTTGACCCTGATGCTTAGCACGCTGAGCGTGTGCTTCGTATTTTGAAACTTGATGATTTAATAGATGGCCTGATTTACTGCGATTATGAGATGAAGAACTTTTCATGCAAACCAGAGCCAGAATTTTTCCAAATGGTGACTTCTGATTATATTTGAAAGCTTCGTCATCTCAATACATTCCAGGCAATGAAGAAGGCTAATGTTTCCGGGCCATCTCAATGCTATTTCGTAGACGACAATAGAGGCAATATTGAAGGTGCCAGAGCGCTGGGTTGGGCTAAATGTGCACATTTTTGTGAGAGAGGGCTGGAAGCTATGGAAGGAGGTCGGACCAAACAGATCTCTAACGAAGGCACAATCGACGGTTTGGACGGTGTGGATGTAGTTACCGCCCTAGATGATTTGCGTACTATTTGGCCGGAGATATTCAAGCAATAGATAGCATCCATCAGTTGACAAACACTGGTTGCACCTACTAATGGACTTCATCCCTCGTTATCCTCAGCCTTTCACTTTAGTGGAGGCGACGAGATTGGACGTTTCCACAATTACTGATGGTCCGGATGAATCACTCTATCGCATTCTAAGATATGGGACTCAAACTTTGCCTAGAGATATCGCGTCTACAGAATTCTTTGCAACATCTGAAACGTACACAAACAAGTCTCCATGAATATATCGAGGCGCAGGTGCCTCAAAACATTGATCCAGAAATCAAGGCCGCATTCGAGGAGAATAAAATAGTCGTGTAAGCGCCTTGTAGGTCTACTTTGTAGAGTGCGCTGACTGAAAGGCTTCCAGTGGCGCTCAAGAAGAGCGAATAATGATCTTGAAGCTCGCGCTGAGCGAAAAAGGAGTTCGTTTTGGCAGTCACTATGCCGTAGAACCCAGCACCATAACACAACCTACACACCCACATGCCTCAGGAACCCCAACGGGCACTTCCCAGGAGGGGTTCGATGCGGAAAATGGGATTCATCTTTAAGTTAATAAATACTGTCGGACACAGAAACGCGTTTCAGTGCAGCTTCCAAATCATAATTAATATAGGTTGTTTATCATTGAAAGCAGCAGCGGAGGTTAAGTCGGGCCAAGTTATTTGGCGACACTTTTAAATTAATTGTTACATTTCCACATTCATGTCTAGAAATATTCAATCAGTGGAGTAAGTGCTTGCGGGCCTGGGGCAAATAGGCATCTAAAATACATGCAGGCTTTTAAGTGAAGGAGTCAAACTCCAAATGAAAATCGACCACCTGCAAAGTAAGGCCAGAGTGGAAGACTTAGGGATTATTCAAATCTGTCAGGTAAGCAACATCTGCTCATGTGTATAAATTCGACATCATACTCCCGGTCAAATAGAATCAACTTGATAAAATATGCGGGTTGATCAACGATCAGCCTGCTCCAGAGACTCAAATCGAGGATCACAAAATTGCTATAAGAAGCATCATCCAGCGTCGCAAATACTTATCAGCCCTTGAAAAATGGATAGCCCAGGCTGAGATGGCAACATCTAGTCTCATCAAGGAAGCCAATGCTCTCAGCTTGCAGCAAAGGCAAAATGATATTGCCATGCACATTTCTTATGTTGAGCATTCATTTGGGGAAGTTGTTGATGTGGGATCTCTTGTCAGAGCTCGCAATTGTTTTTCAGGTACTCTTTCTAGTAAATCATGCTACCGTATACTGGACTTAGTCAAAACTTAGAATTAGAAGAAGGTGAGATCAGAGAAGGTTGCTCTACAGAGGTTGTGCAGGACTACTGTGGCCAATATGAGCATCTCAAGCTTATGGCAAACTTGAATAATGTCAAGATGGAGAATATTATAGTGCGTTTTTCCTAGTTATTATGGCTCTCAACCTATAAAAAGGGATTATTAGTTGCTACAACAAGTGAAGGATCTTGAGGCCAGCCATGTCGAAGACTCCACTAAACTTCAATGTCTCAGTAATGATACAGCAGGCTTAGAAGAAAGTGCTACCAGCTTTTTTGAGCCACCCAGCTATCCTGACTACGCTGATACGCCTCCTGAAATCCTATCTATATTGGGCTTCCAAGGCATAAGAGATATGATATCATCTGAAATTGGTGGATGTCTTGAGAAATTGAGAGGATGATGTCAAGTTATAAAAAGGAAAATCCCCCAGCTTTGCAGCAGCAGTAAGTCATACAGTGTTCAACAGTAACTTACATTGACATATGCCAAGAATTCCTCGCATTTTTGTAGTCTGAATGATTGTAACTACATCATCCCAATGCTGATTAGTGAATAGAATATTTAAATGAGCGTAAAGGCATGGGATACACTAGACTTGGAGTAGAGGATGAAAAATAGTAAAGTCCAGCAGAAAGATTGAACGACAACAACAGTAATCGAAAAGATGCAGAGGTCTGTGGGTAAAAGAGAAAATCCTGGGGCGGTATAAATTTATGTGAAGGCTTTTGGGTCCTTGTGATGTGTGTGTGTGTGTGTGTGTGTGTGAAATTGATAGCTAGAGTATGAAGAGTAGATTAAAAGGATGGAGCAGGATGTCCTCGCAGGGATCATACAATCATGGTCTGTCGTTTCGAAGCTCCGCTGCGTAGGCTTGGCTGTCGCAGCTGTGCATTGGGAAGTTGGCCACCCTGTGTAGGCAGTCCCGTCCAAGGGCTGGGCGGTTGTAAGTGCTGAGCCGACATGCCGCGTGACATAGTTTGAGGTTGTGCTTGCGGATGTGCTGGGTTCGATGCCCGACGCTCGTTGTATGGGCTTTGCCCTTGTCTTTGTGGTTGCACGTAATGGTGTGCTTTCGGGATGGGCATACTTGCACGGCGCGATGACGATTCTCCAACTTGACTGCCTTCCCGCGATGGAGGCGTTTGCGGCAACGAGCTAGAAGGTAGCAAGTGTCGATATTCCGGCCGTGACGATGAAGAACTTCGTGGTGTAATTTCGTTCCTGCTACTTCCATCAGTACTTCCGCTTCCTGTGATGGCGTTCACTCTTTCTTGACTAGAATTCTGTGATCCTGAAGAGCGAACTTTGGATGAGCTACGGGATGACCTGCCCGAAGATCCTTGGCGGCGCGGGTACTGTTGCATCATAAACGGTGGTGTCGGTGGTAAAAGGGGCATATCCATTGCAAAAGTAGGTATGGGCACCATCTGCATCTGTAGGGGTATCATTGGTAGAGGAGGTACAGGTGGTACCACGCTGCCGATAGCAATGTTGGATAGACTAGGACTGCTGCCGCTCCGTACAGAGTAAGGAGACACTCGTTCTCCAGTGAAAGAGGAGCTGGAATTGTTACGCGACGCGGGTGTGGCAACTGAATTGCGCTTAGCACGAGCCACCGCTGCTTTAACATCCTCGGACGACGAGGAGTGCATTGATGGAGATCGCGTGCCAGGAAGTGGCGAAGAACTCTCAATGCTGTCAGGCCGTGAGCTGCTGGGCGAGTTCGAATTTGAGGAGTGATTTCGGAAGTTAGTTACATGGGCACGAGCGTCATTAGGACTAGTCTTGATAATGGTGGGCAGATTTGGTTCGGAGGCCTCTCTTCGTGGCAAATAAGGAGGTGGGATTCCGCCATCGCCATGGATGGACTTGGACTGCCTTCGTGAAGGAAGCGGTTTATTACGTTCTGAAGAAGTCGCAGAAGCTGGAAAATGAAGCCCAGCAGAGCCTAAATACCCGTGGGTGTCAGTATCTGACCCTCTCAATGCTGGTACTCCGCCTGCCCGATGGGACTCCCTCCTTAGACGCGTGGCAGCGACCTCCTCAGCGTATTTGCGAAGTTGCCTCTCTTCTTCCATAGCGCGTTTCTCCTTCTCCCATGCACGTCGTTCCCGCTCCCACTCGGCACGCTCGAGGTCTCTCTTGAGCCTCTCCTCCTCTATTTGCTGACGCTCTTCTTGCAAGAGACGTCGTTCTCGCTCTGCCCTAAGGAACTTAGCTTTCTCCTCTCGTTTCTGCTTCATGCGCAAAACATAGCCCAGAGGGATGATATCATCCTTGTCATCTTCGGCAAATCGAACACCACGTTTGATAAGAGGGTCGGGTGTATTTGGGGATAGGACAGTTGGTGGTACAGGTTGGACAAGGTCCGTTATGGGAGGCGAAGGCGAGTTATGTTCATTACGAAGCGGAGATGGGACAGCGATATAAGGTGAGTTACGTGTATACCCAGCTGCAGGGGAGGTGTCTGTTAGTGTCATAACGAACTGATCCAGATCTGGGCTCACGGGAAGCTGATGTTGGTGTTGCATCAGAAGCCAATGACGACGGGACATCTATAACCAGGGGTATTTGTGGTACACTCTCCAAAAAATCAGGCTCAATCATGGCCTCAAGAGCTGCAGAGTACTCTAAAGCCGCAACGGCGATTGCTGTGCCAACAACGGGCCTATGAGACACAGAACCATCCTCTTGTGGTAAAAAAACATCGTAGCGATCCTCAAAGCAAGGTCGTGAGATCCATCGCGCTATACCCGGACTGGAAAACGCGAACACAGTTGTCTTGACAGGAGCAGGCTCGTTGACCAAATCTGGAGATGAATAGCTGGTCATGCTGAGCACTGGCGGCGTTTTGCGAGAGAATAGGAGCGCAATGGACTGGAGTTCAGCCTGGGTCAGCGGCCGGTCGTCATTTTGTAAACGAGTAAGAAGACGCTTTTTTAGCATAGTCGAAGCGATAGTATCGAAGCGACGAAGACTGTTGGAAACGTTCACAGATTTTGGGAAGTGTACAGAGGAGTTTGCCCGGGATGCAAAGGGTGAAAGAGGAGGTGGGTGTGCATTGAGACTGTTCTTGACAATAACTGTGAAAAATTCGCGGACATCTTCTGTGGTTGGTCCCCCGTGTTGATTGTCGGCTGAAGGGTGAGACTTGGTGTCATCAAGCTCATGAGCCCAGTCGGGAATAGGATTATGTGGGAGTTTTGGCTGGAGATTTTTTTGGCTTTTGGATGACTTGAGCCATGTTTTCCAATTTTTCTTTGAATGTGGATAATGGCTAATGATCTCGATTGGGTGGTGCTCGTCGTCTGGGGTCGGTAGGTAGAGACTAGCAGATCCACTAGAAGAAGAGGCGGAAGAATGAGCGTTGTCTGTAAGAAGGGGTGGAGGGGGTTGCTTGTCGCGTTTAATGGAAAAGGCTGCGGCTAAGCGACGCATGGATGTGGATGCTGTTCAGGACAACATGGAAGGAAAGGAGGTCGACAGGTCGTCCAACGCCGGCCAATAGGGTGTCACGGTAGTCACATACGTTACTACTTCGAAACGGTCACGTTATTCGGCTGCTTACCCACCCAGCGCGTTAGCCGTCTTTCATACGTTTCGACGACTTTGCTCATATACTCTATTCCAACTCCCGTCCATCGTCCCGCTCGCCCAAGGACGACATTAAGCTCTTCTGTCTTTTTACCCTCGATATCTTGGCCACGGTAGATCCGATACCCTTCTCCGGGACGGAGTTGACTCGGCTCTCCTTCACTCAATCCTCCCAAATATTGGAAACTTCCGTCATCATTCTGAGCGTCTTGATTCTGATGGCTATTGCCCCCTCGCAAAGGAAAGTATCGGTCTAGTACTGTGTCTATTTTTACTTGATTAGCACATATCTCACCTAATGTGGGCGCGCCTCTTACCTCCGTCCTTTCCCCCAATCAACGCTCGTCTACAGAACGTGAGATAATCATCTATCATCTCCTCGCTTACATCTCCCATACATCTGTGCGGTTGTCAATCAGCAAAATATGCGCATACCACTGTACATGTATCCTTATCGCCCAGACTCACATGTCATTTCGCGAATCAAAGATCACATCATCTTTGCTTTTAGCTTCGTCTTCCAATGAACTCAATCGTACCAAATACTCATCAAGCCGTGGAAATACACATGATACATTCCATGGCTCCTGAGGCCTCCTATATCAGTTGCATCAGCTAAAGTTGTTCATCAGTCCCCTAATAATCGACCAACCTTGCTCTTCCGTCTAACCCATAAACCATCTTGAGAACGATTAACGCTACAGCTATTAACCCCACCTCTGGGGCCACATTCTCATATATATGTGTCTCTGGATCGTATGCCTTGTGCTTTTTTATAACTGGAGCCAACGTATCTTGCAGGGTCAGAGGCAGAGAAAGAATATTCCCAAGCCGCTTAGTTAGCCTATATAATACGGCTGCCATGGGTATACCATCAGCTTCTGCTACGACTCTGTATTGTCACGACGTACGCGTGCCTCCAAGGCCTTGGGATACGACCCGCCACAGTATGGGTGCAGCGTTGGCTTCAGGTGTGAAGACTTGATGCGATGAATAGATCATTTTTGACATCCTTGATGCTAGTCTATGTAAAGCCTGTGCACTCGGCGCGTGCTGCAACCAAGGTCGATCCAGTAGCCGTTAGGTAAAACAAGGCAAAAGCGACGAACGTATGGTGATAGTGCTTGTCGATCATGCTTGTTCAGGTGTATTATCATGCTTTCAGGCAACAGCTGACGTGCAACTGGGTCAAGGTACGGTAGTTTATATGCTTGGATCAACCTGTTAGTAGGATGGAGTGAATGCCTGTCCCCATATTCCGATTGAAAGATCGTTAGCTTACTTGATGAAATCGCGAGGCAGCGCCGGAATACGCATTGTCCAGCAACTAAATAGTAAGATCGCAACCGTATTTGCGGGGGCTTCGTGTGAGTGCAAACCACGTCTTTTCCCCGTAACGATTGTGTTATTTCTTTCTCTACCCCCAACTAGGTGATCTTCCCCTTCCTCGCTGCCATCGCTTTCTGAAGAATAATCGTCCATATCCGAGTTGGCACGAAGTAAAGCTACTAGCTCAGGATCTTCATGTTCCTCGTCTGATAAGCTGATGTCACTTTCGGCAGCTTCAGCGTGCTCTTGGATATCATCTCTCTCCTCGCCTTTCACTGGCTTGACAAATTCCTCCACTGTGCTAGTCATGATGTTATTGCCATGACTGCTCCATGTGTTTTCATCTTCCGCAATGAGTGGGTTAGGTAATAGGTCGAGGTGAAGAGTCCATATGTCCCTGCATATGATCTGAGGTTGGACGATATTAATAATTCGATTAGCGCGAGGCACGTAGTGTACGCGCAAACTCCGTACTTCAAACTCCTTTGGAAGCTCCCATAAATCGATAAGTGTTGCGATTTGCCTTCGTAGCAGAACTTGTAAGCATTGGAAATAGAGGTATCGACCCCGCGTGCCGTAATATACTGTACATTTCCAAGTTCGACCATCAACCGCAATACTTTCTTGAAAAAAAAACATACAATCTGGATTGGCCCTGCTCCTTGCATCCTTTTTCTCTCGCCCGCTTTTCAGTGCTCTCTTCTTTAACGTGCGCACATCGACCGTGTCCGTTTGAGTGGCCTCGTTGCGGTAATCCTGTTGTGGAAGAGTATGAGACTTGCTGCTACGACAATAAGATCCAGACAAGCTTACCTGAAGAACGTGCCCTTCGCTGCAGGCAATAAGGCCTCTCGATCGTTCCTTGTGCCATTGTCGTGAACCACAAATGGGACAGCGTCGCGGAGCCATCTTTTCTTTAACCTTGTAATTCGACGACGCAATAGATGATACAATGCCGTCAGGGAGTCTGATTATCGTAGGAAGACTATATTTAGGCCCATTGCCCTGGTCAATTCAATGTCGGCATTGGCAAAGCTCAAGAGTCATGTGACCTTCCAGCGCGTTCAACTTTTTCACTTTTGACCGAAACGTCGAGACTCGACTGCCATGAGACTCTTGCTCTTCATCACTTTTTTAGCCACTTTGGTAGCAAGTGTTCTTGCGTAAGTACTAGAAATCCGTGATTTTCTACCTTTTTGTTGATTCAATTTAGTTGGGAAAAGGTGTAGTTTCCTTTCAGATGTGTGACGAGGATCGTCTAACGGCGGTTCAGGAAGACCATGAGATTTTCGATCTCGTAAGCGCTCTAGAGGCAGCCGAGGGGAAAGGTATCACATTCTATAGCTGGCTTGATGTGCCTCCCACCGCTTCCACCGCCGAAATCTCAAAGGCATACCGGAAATTAAGTATGCAACTACAGTGAGTTCCTTTCTTCTTGTAACGCATTGTGCTCTTGATTTCTGTAGCCCAGACAAAAACCCAGGTGTGAAGGGCATCCATGAGCGATTTGCACGGCTTGGCGTGGTGGCTACTATTCTGCGCAACAAGGAAAGCAGAAACCGCTACGACTTTTTTTACAAGAATGGGGTACCCAAGTGGCGTGGCACAGGCTATTACTACTCGCGCTTTCGACCAGGGCTCGGGGTACGCTTGTCGCGCTTCTTTGGTGACAAATGATTTAGTTTGAAAATATAGACAGTCACCATTTTTTTGATAATTCTTACCTCTAGCCTACAGTTGCTTGTGCAACACTTGAATCACAAACGTGATCTGGAACGTATCGATAGGTTTACTAGAGAAGCAAGGATTGCAGCATGGGGCCCGAAGCTTAGTCCTATTGAAGGGCAGCGCAAGGTGCGTACCAGAGCTCCTTTGCACGTACATACCTAACAATACCTATAGGTCAAAGTGAATCTTGGCGGTTCAGAAGACGGGCCAGGTGCCCGCTGGCTGGATATGGTTGTTGAGGGCCAGAATGTTTATATTGTAAGTCTGCTTACTTTTGGTTTTGTTAAATACACCATCTCTCAGTGAATTACCGTCTTATCATAGCTTGACCCTTCTGGACACATGGACCTTTTAAACTCCGATACTGCTGTCCGCCCAACTATAGCAAATACCTGGTTCATTGTTCTTTGCAGGCTCGCCCTCCGTAAAACAACCGGGTCTCGTCTAGGGATAGAGCATAGCACCGAGGAGGACGAGTTGATAGAGGAGGATGATGATACATCTTCTGTTACCGCCTCTGAAAGCGGTAAATCGTCAGTCCAGGAGAATAGCAAAATGATGAGAGCTCCCACCGTCAAGGCCGCTGGGAAGAGGAGGAAAGCTACGAAAAAGCGGTCATGAGATGGCCAATAATGTCTTGATAGCATACATCCTTCGTAAGTTTGTGTAGAGGCATTGATATATTGAATTATTTTATAAACTGCCAGTCGGCTTTATTTAAACCAAGCCTTGTTCGCATACTTTACATTGATAAAAACTTGGCTGCACTACAACTTTAGCCAACGAGTGGCCGACGCATTTAGACTGCAGGCCGCTTACTGCCTTCCTGTGTATATACTCTCATTATCTTGGCTGACATCTCTTTTGGAATCCTGGGGCGCTCATTCCACTGTGCGAGCCAGCCGGCTTTCGCGCCTTCACTGCCCCCCGAACTGGGCAACGCGAAGACAGCGGTTACTAGCCATGTATTCCGGTCATTCGGTGGATGTTCATGCATGAGAGTGGGCAAAATCGCCCGAGGAACCATCAGATTTGTGTTCGCATCTGTACGCAACGCTCGACCCTGCCTTTGACCTGATCCAATGTCAACGATGCCCGAAACACCAGCTTTAGACGTTGCTCGCGCTTCCGCAAGCCTCTGGTGAGTCCCGACCTCTTCATTAGTGGACGGATCAAGGGCACGACCATCACGGCGCTGACCATAGATACTAAAACCTCCCTCAGCTGAAGTTAGTTTTCTGGCCGTTTTAATCCTGTGCACGCGCACATGCCAGAGTGGAGTTTCGACCTGAGGGGGTATCAACCATGTTTCCACCTCGACATCTTTCCATGGGTACCACATAGATCGCAGCCACCTATCCCCCTCGATAACGGCCTTCCGAGTATCTCGTCTACATTTCCATGTTTCCCCAAGATCATCACTGAGAGCAAGTGTATTATCTCCACCTAGCTCTTCCAAAGTCCCATTACCCACGGGTACACTGTAGCCAAATGCCGAAGAATAGGCAAGTTTTCCGTACTTGGCCGCACTTTGCTTGACTGGGTACGAACATTGCTGTCCACTCGAAAGAAGAAATGTATGGCCTCCAAGATTTGACATAATATGCAAGGGATGTTTCAAAACTTTTATCGTTTCGAGTAGCTCGCGAGGATATGGCTCCTCCTTTGCGGCCCAAAACGGATGTGTTTCTGGAAGCGCGAGCACCACGAATGACTTGCAACACCAGTACGGCGATCCCGGTGAGTTGTAATTCTCGGTTATATTGTGATTGGGGTAACAGTAGCCAATTGTCAGTGTCCCGTCTGAATTGAATGCTCCAGGTTGCTTCATCCACCATCGGATATTACGAAGTAGTAACCCTTTTACAACGCCCCATGTGAGTGGCGCAGGAAGCTCAACATCCGCAAACGCCAGAGCTCCCCAGAAGGAAGACATAGCCCATCTATAAGTCAAGCTTCTACCAAAGGGAATCGCGCGCCCTACATCGACGCAAGCTCAGTTTAGTATCTTCGAAGCTAATATATCAACTGACCCTCGGCATCAAAGTAATGCACAAAATCCTGTGCAAACGTTCGTGCTCGGTTTCTATATTCCTCACATCTTATCGGGTCTTGATTTTGTGCCAACTTCGAATAAGCGAGCTGCGCGAATTGGATAGCAAAGGAGGAGGAATAGTAGTCCAGCTGTACGACGCCCTCCGGGCCATCTCTGGACCATCCATTGCCGATATAGAACGTGTCAAGATGATCAAGGTCCGCCTTCATACGCTTGGCGTCGAAACGTGAAGACCCTGCCTTGCATAAACCGAGATTCGCGAATACCTAATGAACGGCGAATTGAGTGCTTAGCATTCTTGGCGTTCGCAGCGGAAGGATGTCACATACCCTGAACCACAGCCAGTTGGTATTAGGCATTTCTTTATCATTCATTCCCCCCAACCAGGTTTCAAGATTTGTCTTGGCCTCGGGACTCAGGGGATCCCAGAGCTTCTCTTTCGCGATGGAGATAGCAAATCCTATAGCAGAGCATTCGACCATACGTTGGTCCTTATCGCGCATGTTACCCCAGAACTCATCGCTGTCGGGGTCGCTCCCGTTCGCGAAGCCTATTACCCATCTTTTCGTTCCTTTATAGTTACCGCCCCCTGCCAAGAGAGAAGAGAGGCCCCAGATGGGACGAGAAAAACCCTCTAACTGTGCAGCGGTTTCGTCAAAGTGAGTCCCAGTGTGGCCAAGGTGAATCCTTGCACCACCTGGACTCGTATGAGCTTCTAGAGGGTCGAGGAGTTCCGCTAGAAAAATAGCAAGGTCATCCTTTGTTTGCAGGGGATTTGAAGTAAACGGAGTCCTGACATCCATAAGTCAAGTGCAGCATTCGTTATTGGGAAATTGTATGTCTTGTTTGACAATCTTATCGATCCGTAACGGCCCGGGTGTGATTCAGAATAGTAATGTCTCTTTGTCTATACATCCTTCCAGCTACTGTAGTATGTTATTAGATATGCGCTAGTTGTCTACTACTTGTCGAGAATTGTAGTCTCAACAATGATACCCGTCACGCGATACGGATCTACATGCACAGAATCAGCCAACTTTTCCAGCGGCAAGCAGGGAGATGGTTACTTACCAATGTTAGATGCTGGTCGCCTGTCCTCCAAGTAGCCGTAGCCTTGGGCAGCTACGTGACGAGGAACACGGATAGATGCCCCGCGGTTAGCCACACCAGAGCTGAAGGCGCTGATGTGCCCGGTCTCATGCCGCCCAGTCAGCCGCAAATCGTTATCCTCGCCATAGACGGCTATGTGCTCGTCATGCCTCTTGCTTAATTTCTCAATGGCAGCCTCGATATGCTTGATGCCTCCGGGTTCCCGCATCAACTTTGTAGAATAGTTGGTATGAGCACCGGCACCGTTCCAGTCGCCTCGGAGAGGTTTAGGATGGAAGGACACTTTGACACCCCATTGTTCTGCGATGCGCACAAGGAGGAATCGTGCCATTACCAAGTGATCGCCCATAGAGATTCCTTCACAAGGGCCGACTTGGAATTCCCACTGCGACGGCATCACTTCTGCATTGATACCGCTGATGTTGATACCTGCGTAGAGGCAGGCGCGATAGTGGGCCTCGATGAGGTCACGGCCGAAGACCTTGCCAGTGCCTGTCCAAAAAAGGTAATGTTGGGATGGGAGGAGGGGCCAAATAATGACGTACCAGCACCGCAGTAGTAAGGACCCTGTGGACCAGGGAAGCCGCCCTTGGGCCAGCCATAGGGGTAACCATCGGCGTCGAGGAGGGTGTATTCTTGCTCAATACCAAACCAAGGTTCCTCGTCTTTAGCCTGATCCATCGCCTTCTTTGCGTGATGGCGGTGATTTGTACGGTTAGGGGTGCCATCATTATTGTAAGTCTCGGCGAGAACAAGAATGTTGTCACCACCGCGGAAGGGGTCTTTGAAAATGGAAGCAGGTCGAAGATAAACGTCTGAATCATGACCAGGGGCTTGGTTTGTTGAGGAGCCGTCGAAATCCCAAACGCGCAATTGACCGATATCGGTTACTTTCTTGTCAACAGTCTAGAAAGAATAGTTGAAGCCAAAAAAAAAAGAAAGAGCGCGGTAAGTAATGCTGACCGTAGTCTTGGAACGAAGACCGTCATCACCATCGATCCAGACGTCTGTTCGAGAAGTCAGAAGAAAAAAGGTATAGAAGTATGGGGGTATTTACATTCAGCCTGGACCTTTTCGCCTTGTGGGAGGGCGAGGAAGGGGGCGAGGAGGTCGTTGCGGTACTTGTCAGAGGTAGCCATTGAGTCTGTGAGGAGAATTAATTTGGAAGAGATTCGTTGGAAATAGAATTAAATTTATAGCAGCGGGGGGTAATTATTGTCAAGTATTTACTCGAATCTGATTGGACGATAAGCAGGCCGGACATGCGATGCTCGAGGTCGCGACACCGCATTCGGGGTAAATCCACCGGAAACCACACCGGAACCTTAATTCAAAACTAGTCCGCTGTTTCCCTTTTTGTAATTACATGTCCGGTCACATCCCGCGCGATCCTAATCTGGCCATCGTGTCCTCGGCGTTTTCCTGATCTTCCACAGAATCTGACTGCGTCACCACACGGAGCACAGATTTCTTGGACGACTCTTGCAGCTCCCCAGCTATTATCAGCTCATCCAGTATCTGTGGCAGAGATCAGCTCACTCCATCTTCTCAACAGTTCATCCAAACCTTACCGCATACGCTTTCTGAAAGTTAAAGATCCTAAAACCTGGGGTCAAAACCAAACATAGTTTGTTCACTTGCAGCTTACAAGTCAAGTTCGCAAACCTATACATACATACATACATCAGCATACGTACAGCGGCTCGCTATTCAATCACACTCACATTGCCGAAATACCGATCCAAAACTTCAACGTAGCGATGGATGATCTCCAGCGTCACTAGTTCGTTGTCGGACGATCCAATACCGCAAACGAAAAACAGAGACGCATAGCGACGGTAAACGACCTTTGTATCTAAACATGTTGTCAGAATGCTAAGCGCTGTTCGGCGACCAGTGGCCTATGCCAAGAGTAGGAGCCCACGTCAGACTTGGTCCTAATATTACCTTTATACTCTAGAAAGTTACACATCCGTGTACGTCGAGCCAGAACAAGCTGTGTAACATCTTTCACTATCTTTGCTTTCGTTTTGGGCGCCATCGTGGTAAACCATTTTGCTAGGCGAACTTTGCCTATAACCCTTTCGTCAGAGTCCGAATCAGATATCCTCACAGGGTCCAAATTTCACCTTGTCGCGAAACGAGCAGGATATAGTTGATCATGAGCCACAAAATCACAATGTCACACACTAAATCAGTCACACCATTAGCTACGATGTCGGATTTACGGATTTTGGTATCCGCCTACATCGGCTGAAAAGAAAGAAAGAAAACACACAAGTGGCTTTATGGATCATGATGGTGGCAGCCTCATGTTTCTCTTTTGTTTTGTGTGATCAATTGAGTTCTAGATTGTGGATACAACACTTAGACTCATGTGGGTAGTTGTGGTCGGGAACGTACACAAATATAACAGCATTTTCCCTCTCATCAGTTCCATCCCCATGATCACTTAATGGTGATCCACATCATGATGACAAGCATTGACAGTCACTATCTCGTCTTATCAGTCAAACAACACGAGGCGCTTGATTTCATCGTTTAGTATCGTAGAACGAAACCACGTTAAACTTACAAAGATATAAGCGTGAGAAAGTTTTAATTGGCCAGGCGTCGACTGTATTTTTTTTACAAAGCTTTAATCACGCCCCACGCGCTGAATGAGTGCCGCCGTCCCAGAGCCACCGGCGTAAGTTTCTGACACCTACGTTGCGTTGGAATTTTACTTATTACAATCAAAAAGTGAACGGCCATCTCCTGATCATCCCCGTACCTTAAAAAGCAGTGTGGTCGAGATTCTCGCAGCGACTGCTAATGGCTGTCTCACCGAGTTGGGTTACTTCCCCGGAATGCCACAAAGGTTGCAGCAGCTGGAACGACAAAACACAGAATTGCGATCGGCAAACGAGAAACTTTTCCAGGACAACCAAAGTCTGGTGCGTGCGCTCCAGGAACGAACAGACACAGCAAGCCCACAGCACACCATAAACGCTTGGAAGAATAAAGTCTCAGCGCTTTCGCTAGAGATAACGCGTCTAAAGGATCAATACAATGTTCTTTCGGCTGGCCAACCCTACGCGTATCAGCAACTCCTTGCAGACTATCGTAAACTCCAAAATTACTACTCTACAGCCCTACAGGAGATCGCTCAACTTCGCAATCGTATCTCTTTACAAATCATCAATTCTCAAGCTCAAGCTCGTGGACCCCCATCTATCTCTAGTCAAACCATACCGACCCCTCCCGCTACTCATGGCAGACCGAGTCCCTTGGCTATACAGAGCCCCCAACCTCAAGTGCCAACTGCCAATCCTCAAAGCATACCCTCTGGTTCTCAGCAACTCGTCAAGAACGCCCCTACTGCTTGTAAGTGATGAATATGTCTCCAAAAGCAGTATATGTATGGTCTAAGAAATAAAACAATAGCTCCATTCAATCAACAGGTACGTACAACTCTTGACATATGGGCTGTTTCAGTAGTTTGAAGGGCGAAATCCACCAGGGAATGTATGTTTTTGGAAATAACGGTTCCATCCAGAATCAGGTATACAAAATGCGCATCTCCGGTCAGAATATCATTTAATGAACAGAACGCGCCTTTCTTGCAGCAGACACCTTCTGGGGGGCCTGGTCCTGTGCGTATACCAGGCCATCCAAACGCTCCCCCTATTGATCTAAAGAAAATGGCCTTATCAAGTCAAGCACCGCGCACTGTAAACATCCCTCCGCTTGTTCCAAATTTACCCATGGTGCCTTCACACCCACCCCAGCTTTCTGTTGATACTAGAGTAGCGCCTGTTGTGCAGAACACAGAGCAAAGAGGGCCTAACAGCGCTCATGCTCGCCTTCAAACCGGCGCCACCTCACCAAGCAATGTTATCTTAGCCTCGAACAGCCCCCGACGTTTCTCTACATTATATAATTTAGCACCAGCCAGGCCTTCCTTTCATAGCGCAAATGGCTCCGGAGTTGCCAGCACCTCTAAAGGACATACACTCCATAGTCGTGCAGTCTCATTACCTCGCATTACAACCATTGAGCGGGAACCAGGTGGAGAGAAGCCTCCTTTCCTGCCTACTGACGTCGCTGATGGGAGATCGTTTGTGAATAACGTTACCTCAGACCCTTCGTCTGCTATAGAGCCGAGTACTAGTGTAACTGGTGATGTTCCCAATACCTTGACGGCACATCCTCGGTCTCCAACACGATCGCCGTCTCCGACGTTGATTAGGGGATCACTGAAGCGTTCACATTCTTCGAGATTAAATACGAACAATTTGGGCCACGAGAGCGACACGAAAAGACAGCGGCTGCTCGGAGATGAAAGTCACGAAGAGACCCCCGTTGCGGACCTGCAAGGTGCAGATCAGAAAGCGACCGACAACCCTAAAGACAACGATGTCGGTGAAGATGAAGAAATTGAAGACGAAGAAATTGAAATCGAAATTGGGCCAGACGGACTTCGTTTGGTGGAGGACTGCCTTGCAGCTCTCATCGAGATTGATGCTACCAACCCAGAGGTCAAAAGTTGTAAGCTTTGTATGTAAGTGGCGTGTATATGTGAACGCTTTTCTGTCTCAAAACGCACCATAGCGCTCGATTCAAGATGGGTATCTATAATGAGGAGCCAAAACCTTTCATACGATCGACAACCGAGGAGCTGGCTGAACATTGCTCATCCGAGCACCATGATGCGTGGAATACATTACGCCATGATGTATAGAATGAGCCACAGCTATAATTGTTGCTCTATTATGCTTTACAAATTTACTCCTATTATTAATGTATGCTCTATAAAGTATATAATACCTTCACTTACGATCAATAACAGCTACTAGTCAGATGGGTCGACCTTCTGTGATACTTGGCTTCAATGATTACTGATTAAGTTGTAATACAAGCCAACTTCTTGTGGACCTTACCCGGCCGAAGGACCCACCGCAAAAATTCCGGTTCTACTTATTTTAAGCATCCTACACGCTTGGCATACCCGAGTGCCGCCCTGCCGCCATCTGCATGTGGGAGTGCTACAAAATCAAGCGACGCCTGTCGCCCAGATTTGACAACAACAGCTCACGGACCCCACATGAAGGTTCTTTTGGTAACCCCTTGTTTCAGGAATTCTTGAAGCTGGTCTCGTTCCATTTGAAGGAAAAAGAATCCCACCACTCAATACCCAATTCTACTTTGTGCGTTCTGTTAGTTCAGCCATTTGACGAGTCCACGTTGAAGCTTGGCCACCGAATGAAACTTCGCGCAAAGGCGCAAATAATCCCTGACCACCTCAGGCATTTCTACCATGCAGGAAGGCGAGCTAGATAACAATAGATCGCCAATGTCCACATTAGGGATATACAATACATTGGTCTAGATGACATTGCTACCGCTTAGCCATTGTACTGTGCTCTGGCGGTATACCATATCCCCTGGGTGTCCGTCGTTACCCTAGCAAATTTGAGTAATAGTTTGTCCCGTTCTTTTGAGTCGAGCGCGATATCCGCTAGGAATGGTATGATATCCTGACTCTTCCATCGCGCACGAGTGGAAAATAAATCTGCGAAGCGTGGGGCAGGGTCAACAGGAAGGGATGAAGCTGGGAAGTAGGTCAAGTTTTCTGGGTTGTTTGTACCAGAAATGAAATTTCCCTACACTCCACGCGCGTTATTATTTGCACAGATCTGCCAAATAGTTACTCACAGCAAGCAATGATAGGTCAACATATGATTCAAAAGAATCGCCAACTAGGCCTTTCCACGTTCCAATTAACTTGTTTTGGTGTACCGGTTCGTGCTAAAAATCGCTTGTAAGCAGTAAGTTACGACGGCGAACAAGCTGCTATAACCCCATGTTGCCTGAGGATGCTTAAACCAATTTCTTTCACCAAAGCAGGCGTATCCATCTTCCATTTTCCCTCTTGAATATCTCCAAACCACGTCATGACTTGGATTGAGATTGATCTAGGGACTTCATGCGTATCTGCCAAGGATGCGGACAGCAATTCAACAGGTACCAAACCATCAGAAAGAGACAAAGCGATAAGAGAGTTCAGAAAAAGCGTAAGGAGACGATCAAGATACGAAGGGGAGATGGGTCTCAACTCTCCTAAACATCGACTTAGCGGTTCGTCGTCGTAGGTAAGTGACGGGGTGAGGAATATCTAACCATCGATGTTGAGGATGTGCATGTCTTTCAGTCCGCGCATCAGCTCCGCCTCACTCGCCTGGACCGTCTTTAGCGCTTCTCCGTATGTGAATCTCTTTAAGGAATGTCGTGATTCCGGCTACCAGGCGAGAGATAGATTCGACATACCGAGTCGTTTCCGGAATCCACATCATCGTCAGTCTGCCCGTCGTCGTATTGTCTTCCACGGATCGAAGACAACAGTGCACGCAATCGTGGAACAGAAGGCTGTAGTTCTAAAATTTCGTTGAGCTGATCGCGAATGACTATTGCATCCTCTGCGAAGTCCTGGGGGGAGTCGTCCAGAGTGGGGGTAACCACGAGTACCGAGTTAGACAGGGCTACGGATCGCACGGAAAATGTTTTATTTTCGGTACAGAGAACGGCATTCTCGCCAGGTGACCCTTTGAGCTCGAGGCTGTACGTCAAGTCTCTGTCAGCCTTGGCATCTTTTGAAGGTCGAAAAGAAAGACGTGCCGGACGGGTGACATATTCTCCGCAGCATTTTCTATCAAGCTGCACAAATCCTGAGTTAGCTCCAACAGTTTGAATGATCCAGCTTCATTCGAAGAGATTGGTGAGAAGCAAAGGCTTGTTTCTGTCATTGAAGGCTCTGGGGCGTTCCCCACAAATAATGGAAGTGTGCGGGTCATCCCAATCGTCTTCACCACCATGCCCCCGTCGAATTATGCAGACGATAAAAAGTTCGATATTCCTCACCCAGCTGTCGAACCAGACAGTCATCAGCCGGCTAAATTTCGTCGGGTTCTTCGTCGCTGCACGTATATAGCCATTGTTCTACTTGGCCTTCACGTCATTGTCCATGGTTACTGGACGCGCGACTATGACCTCACACAGGTGCATGAGCATCACTTAAGCACGAAGGAGCGCGAGAAACTTTTCTTGTAAGTCCCACAACTATCTACGCGTCTCGTATCCTGTTTCGAACACGCCCCTTGGAAGATCTGTCCCGAGTCCTAATAGGGCGCGAGCCGTTTCTCGAGCGTACGCAGGCCATCCACATCTTGCCGGCTCCCCAGGAGATTTTGGCGATGCTAGAACATTCCTCAAGCTCTTTCAAACCGAGTTCAGTATAACCCCGCCGTCGAAAGAGCCGATTTTCTCTGCTGGTACCCCAGAGTCACGCAAGGCCACCCTGGGGATCACGTCTCGTGATAGTACTAAACCGACAGCATGGATAGACACCTACTACCCATTACTGAATACCCCTCTCGATCGTAGTCTCCAGATTCTTGGAGAGGATGGCGAAGCGGTTTGGAACGCCGACCTAAATGAAGATGGTGATCCCCGGGACGAAGACGCACACAAATTCAAAGACGCTATTCCACCTTGGCATGGTCTTAGTAAAGATGGTGAAGCTCAGGGTCAACTGGTTTATGCTAACTACGGGTCGAAAGAAGTATGTTCTCCCTCGATTTAGTCATCATCTGATGTCATGCATCGTTGGTAGGACTACGACGCTCTTGTGGCAGCTGGTACTGATCTCACCGGGAAGATTGTTATCGCCCGCTACGGTAACAACTTTCGTGGACTAAAGGTCCGCCCTGACCTTGTGCTCGCCTAATCTATTAACATTGTCTTAGATTAAACGTGCTCAGGAGCTGGGCGCTGTGGGCGTCTTGATCTATTCAGACACCCGGGATGACGGTTTCGTCACCGTCGAAAATGGTTTTGCTCCGTATCCAGCTGGTCCTGCAAGAAATCCTACTTCCGTCCAGCGGGGGAGCGTGCAGTTTCTTTCATCTTACCCCGGAGATCCCACCACTCCTGGGTACCCTTCGTACCAAAATGCTGAAAGACAAGAAGCTACGAACATCCCTAGCATCCCGAGTCTACCGATCTCATGGCAGAACGGGCAAAGGCTACTTGAAGAGATCGGCGAACCTTATATAGTCAGAAAGGATGGCAGGAAAATTCTTAGCGGTAAAGTCAGCACCTCCATGATTAAAATAGTCAACCACGGTATTTTGAACCTCGTCACTTTTATGAATCCTACACTCATACAAAGGCTAGTGGATACAAAGATTACTCCTATTTGGAATGCCATGGCCGCTATCCCTGGCCACATACGCGACGAAGTTGTGGTTGTTGGCAATCATCGTGATGGTAAGCCCACGTCATTACAACGACTCTTATCCTTATATCTGTCGAAGCCTGGGTCTTGGGAGCCGCCGACCCTACAAGTGGTGCGGTATCGCTTCATGAAATTGTCCGTGGGTTTGGGGCCCTGCTCAGAAAGGGATGGAAACCACTCCGAACAAGTAAAGACTATTGACATTGTGGTTGCCTGAGTTCTGAATGTCTTTTTAGTTGTCATTGCAAGTTGGGATGCTGAAGAAGTAGCTTTTTTTCTCCTCCTGTTTTTATGTATTGACGGTCATATCTTAGTATGGATTAGTCGGAAGTACCGAATGGGGCGAAGATTTTCCAGAGTGGTTATCCCAACATGCCGTGGCATACCTCAATCTCGATACAGCGACCTCTGGTTCCCGTTGGCTCGCTGAGGCATCGCCTTCCCTTGCACACTTAATTGAACAAACTGCTCGCGATGTTCCCCACCCTACCATGAAGGGCAGGACACTTTGGGATGCAAGGAATGACCAGGGACCATTTCGAGGAGTTGAAGGATCTCTATCGAGTCCGTTTATCGATGCTGATTTTTTAGAATCGTGTAATGCTACCAAACGACGCTTGTACGCATCAAGTACCGATATTTCTCCGCTGGGCAGTGGGAGTGACTATACAGTATTCTTACAAAGGCTAGGAGTATGTGCTTTCGAGACAGCTCCATTTATGTCCAATTAATACCGGATGACTGTAGGTTGCAAGCGCAAATCAAGGTTTCGGTGGTACCCCGACTGACGCAGCCTACCATTACCATTCCATATATGACAGTGAACACTTCCAAGAGGTCTTTGCAGATCCTGACTTTACACGTCATGTAACGGCCACGAATGGACCTTTCGAATTCCAAGGCAGCTACTGATATTCCCTTTAGGTGGCAATTGCACAACACCTTGGTTTATTGGCCTTACGTCTCACTGATTCAATTATAATTCCCCTGAACACCACTCAATACGCACTGGAACTTGAGGATTACTTAGCTCAGTAAGGATCTTATATGCGAGCAATGGATGATTTCTGACTGTTAGTTCAGGGTCGAAGCTCTTGAGGACCTGCTTCCATCGACTCTTACGCCGTTGGATCTTTCCAAATTAAAGAAAGCAATCAAAGAGGTTGAACGTTCCAGTCGTGCTTTAGACAAGGAGAAGGAAAAGGCAGAAAAGAACTTCAAGCGCGCTCTTCACAAACTCCTGCATCACCATCATGGTAGAACATTGCACGGCCTCATTCAACGTACATTCGACTGGTTCTTTGATACCACGCCACTTCAATGTCAGTTAGACTTGAGCCCCAAGGCTGATATATGGGAGAAGCTGTGGTATACTAGTAGGGACGAAGATAACCTACATACGTTCCCGCTTGTCGAACACAGACACGGACATGGACACAAAAGAATTAAGGAGCTAATCAAAGCTGCGAAACGCGTCAAGAAAGTCAACCAGAAGCTGATTTCTTTCGAACGTGGCTTTATTTCGAAGGGTGGACTCAAGGACAGAGATTGGTTTAAGCACCTGGGTGTTGCACCTGGAAAGTGGTTAGGTGGGTACCGCTCTCTGTCACCAGCCTCCTACACTATCTTATCTTACTGTCAGGCTACGGAGCGACCACATTCCCTGGTGTTACGGAGGCGTTGACAATTGACCACGACGTTGCAGAAGCTCAGCATGAAGCTAAGCGCTTAACCAAGTTGTTGAAGCGGCTAGCCAACGACATTGCACCCTGAGAAGTGTGGAGGGGTTGGGATCAACGAATACATGTACATATACACAAGTGGTATTTACACTCGCTGTAATGATCCTCATACAATCTGTACCAGTTAAAGTGATATACACACACTGAAGTACATGAGTAGTCAAACCGATATGAGTTATGACAAAATCGTTTTCTTTTGCCCTGACCGTGTATGTGCCGTTTTGCCCAAGCTAGATAGTGGCGCAGTAGGCCTATAATCGTCGTCGTCTTCGTCGTAACGCTCACTTCTCCTCCGCTTATGATTCCTAGCGTCACCATTGGGTTGTGACAGTGTTTTTGAGACGTTATTTTGACGGTCCTGAACAACGGCCCATAGCGTCTTGCACACATTACTGTTGAGGCGTATGTCTTTGAACTTCATTCGAACGGTCTCCCGGAGGTATGTTATCGCAGCAGCACGATCTTCAATGCTCCTGTTCCGAAGGACGTACAGCAACACACCTAAATACAGTGAGAAAGCAGACTTTCGTATCGAAGGGAGTGCCCCACCAATAAAAATAAATTCTACAGGAGCTAGACGATTGCCGATTTTCTTTAGGCCGTGGTTTAGGAGCCTATCTGATGCAATGTTCCAAAAATCAACCAAAACGGCCTCGATGTCTTCCTTGAATCTATGTGTGGGGCTGTCAACACGCGACAACCACTTCTCCATTTTTTGTGCCGTCGGCACCTGTTCTGCCTCTGGTAAACCATCGCAACAGTAGACAAAATAAGCGATGTTCTGAAAATCACGTCCACGCTTGGTGTCCCATTCAAGAACTGAGGAGAGACCACCTTCAACTGCAACATGCTTCATTTCAAGATCGGAAATCCATTGTGCCCAGGGTGATGATATCGCCTGTAATTTTTCTACAAAGTATTAAACGCAAGATCGCTTAGACCTCAACAGAGCTCGTTCACCTGCTCCGGTCAGTGTCATTCCCATTTGCACTCTTTGGAAAATATCGCGCTCGGTTCCAGGGTTCAGATTATAGTATTCCACTAAAAAGGCATGTATGATACGGAAGGAGGGCAAAGAGTATGAACGGCCTTACCGCATTTAATGTGTTTTGCAGAAAATAGCTCTTTTGCGTCTTCTGGAAGCTCTTTCCGCACCCCCCTCGATGCTTCTGGTAGCGTGTACCAAAAAGATTTCTTTGTCACAGGATCCTTGTCTGAAGAAAATTAGCCCGGTGATTGACCACTGTTTTACTACACACACGTGGGATCTAGGTAGTATGCAACATTAAGGATATCACTTTGTTGACAAGCCAGGAGCAACTCACTTGACCATCGCAAAACTTCTGTATGGATGTAAGACGCTTTCAAATAGCAAATGTAAATCATTTCCACCAGCTAGAGCCTTGGGACACTCACTTGTTTCCCATCTACACATATTCGTACATTTGCATCCTCTTCATCCTCTATTTGCTGTACAGCGAAAACAATTGGGGGTATATAATAATTGCGAAATATTGAGTCGATAAGTGCTATCTGCTTGCTCTCTGGCCAAACAACATCTAGGAACTATCTGAGCGAGCGCCGTTTCCTGCTAAGAACGAATGCTAAGAGTACCTCGTTGATATGGTGGGTTCAGGTCAACACCACCGCCGTGTATAAGCTCTAACAAAATAAACACTTTAACAGGGCAGAAATGGCAATATGAACTAACCGTGAAGCTCTCGTATGGTCATGTATCGTTCTTTTGGTTCATCGAGAGCGTCGCGTACCCTGAAAGTCTCTTCATCTGATTCGTATCCAACGAGTTCGTCAAGCTCTGGCTCCGAAGAAGGTTCCAGTTTGGGCTGCGGTAATACTGAAGGTTGCATTTTGTTGAGGTCAAGTTAAAACTTGAAAGTTATTAACTAGTAACTAATGATTAACTAGAGCAACAACCCATCAAAGGGTCCGTTGTTATGTAATTTCCATATTACTACTATTGGAATGCTGCCCAACACTCAAGACATCCCCATCCCGCTACCCAAATTCTTGAAATTGTTGACAGATAATAATGTACCAGTGTCAAAAGCAATGGCTTTATCGGCCAAAATGTTGGTCAAAAACCCTTTGCCCTCCTACTACAATTAAAGTATGTCTAGGTACAAAGAATATAGCACACCAACAAAACTTGCCCAACTCGATGGCCCTAAACTTATATCTGCAGGTATTGATAGCAACGATGACAGGAAGGCGGTATTAAAAGCCATGCGCGCGTCCGGATACCTGGCCAAGGATCCACGCAAGAGAACAGAAAAAGTTGATGTAACCTCCGCCCCCGGTCCTTCAGCCTTACCTACCTTAAATGCCGTTGAAGCCGTTGTGCGTGTCCTCAAGGCCATTTCACTTGCTGAGGCTCACGCAAGAATAGACTACTCCCAAACGAAAGCGGAAACGGGTAGAAGATACCAATGCCTTACTTCCGAATGCACCGCCAGATGAAGCAGCCACTTACGGGAGTTTAGAATTTGGGGAAATAACAAATGAAGAGGTCTGCTAACTTTTGCTAGCAAAATATCATATTCCTTAAATCAGTACGCAGACTCTAAAGGGCAAATCTACCGTTGTGAATCGAGCCCCTCTCATGACGGCTTGGGCGATGGTTGTTGCGGAGCGTCTCGGTTTTTGTAGGGAGGAAGCCCTGAGTATTGGTAGTTATAAACTCTAACTCTCATCATGCTGGCCTGCGTGTTGAATGTATATTCTTTCCAGCGTCCGCATATACTGAGATTAATGCTGTTACGAAAGGCGTATCTCTTGGGCTATATGACTCTGAAAAGGGCAAATGGCTGGAAGCCGCAAAGGACGGCCCCCAGTCCTATATAGAGTTTATGGGTAGACGGTGCGCGTGCCGCAGAACATGCAAATAGCTTGCTGATAATAACCTTAGAATGTAAGGAGGTTATGGGTTTCTGTCATGTCATTAATTCTACAGCATTTTATAGACCGCTCTACCGAACTCAGACTCAACAATGGCGCGCCCTTTCCAGTGGGATGCCAGTCAACCCAAGTACAGCATTTTCTTATATCTCGCGCGCCTTGCGACAAACTACACCCTACGTCGTAGGAAGCCTCAGATTGCTTGCAGACAGCTTCTCTCCTCAGGAATTGAACAATCAAGCATGGAGTTTATACGCTGAGTTTCGGCCTCAAGTCGAAAAATGGGGCGCGAGATCTGAGGTCAAATGCTCAACAATTCTAGATTTGAGGAGAAAAGGTGTCGAACCATCTACTGATATTGCACTGAACGTCGACCACATTATCAAACAAAATGACCCAGAGGCAAGCCTATTGCCAACTCAGAAGAAGATTAAAGCGATAACGTTGGAGGAATATGAAGCTTCTCTAGACGATACTTTTACATACGATGACCTGGATTTGAATATCTAAACGAATGATGAGATGTGGTGCCAGGGGATGTAATGTAATGTGATTCGGTCCACTCGTTTTCTTCTATAACCTCTGAATTATGGCAGAGGTGAACTGTGAGGTGGTTGCCGAACCTGTGATTTGCACTTAATCAAGGGTTTTGTGAGCCTTTGTTCGAGAGGATACGTACCACCCATGTCAGCTGTTCTAACTTTTCCCAAGTTGATGACATCAAATGTTGCACTAGCGATTCTGTTGGCGGTCTCGTCAAGGCTAGGCATAGACAACCCTTCAGTTAGAAACTATCGTAGCGTTTGAAAGCTGAACTGTTTTACCCGAGATGTCTCAACATCATGGTTGCACTAAGGATCATTGCAGTCGGATTAGCAAGATTGGTACCCATGATGTCACTGGCGACGTGGCGGCAACCAGGTTCAAACAAGGCATACTCCTAGAAACAGGTCGCAAAAAATGGGTAGATTATGAGTTCTCAAGCTTACCCGACCAACATTGCACCCCGGAACAATACCCGGACCACCAACCAGAGCAGCACCGATATTGGAAACAATAGCACCGTAGAGATTAGGCATGACCATGACATCGAACTGACCAGGTTTGGCAACGAGTTGCATCGAGCTGTATAACTTTTGAAAACGATCCGACGATGAAAAAAGAATAGTAGATACGTATTGTCAACAATCATGTCGTTATATTGTATCCCGGAGGATCTATATTCTTCAGCAACTTGGCGGAATGTGTTGAGAAAGAGACCATCGCCAAGTTTCATGATGTTGGCCTTGTGCACACATGTCACTTTCTGCTCCAAAGATCAGAACAAGAGAAAAAAAGACAAATAAGAGCATCCCTTGCGGTTGTTCTTCAAAGCGAAATCAAAGGCAAAGCGGGCGATGCGCTCGGCCTTTGTACGTGTTGAAACTTTCAGGCTCTCGACAACACCGGGGTAGCTTTGGTGCTCAAGTCCAGAGTATTCTCCCTCGGTATTCTCTCGAATAATTGCAAAATCAACGTTGGAGTGACGGGTCGGGAAACCGGGTAGTGATTTGCAGAGGACGACAGATGCATAGATATCAAGCTGTTGACGCATGGCGACGTTCCATGAGATATGACCAGACTGAGAAATGGGAGTAAAAAGGATTCCTGCATCGGGACGTGAGTGAAAATTTATCGGGATACAAGTAAGCGATTATACCTTTGAGACCCACACGGTTTCGCTTTAGACTCTCCATGGCCTGCTTGAAGAGCGCTTCCCCTGACGAAGACATCCCAGAAACATCGTATTGTTCCCACTCAATAGGCGCATTCACATGTTCGAATATCTCTTTGACAGAGTCTGTAATCTCCTGACCAATTCCGTCCCCGGGAATGAGTGTTACCTGGATGAATGCAATTCGGCGATTAACTATTTTGTGATATATAGAAAAGTCGGAACAAATACCGTATAGACACCACCATACTTGGTGCTTGGCTGCATAAGAGAGATTAGGATGCACAGAAAGGCTCAGGCAGGAGACCTACTCGTTGAGCAGATACACTAGGAAATCCTCCAGAAACGGCCGAAGCATAGGATCTCTAAGACAATTGCTCAGCATATGTTTGGTGCTATAAAATTTTGGAAATTTAAGCACGAACAGCATGGCCTACCAAGGGACGAGATACAGTGTGTATGGCGTTGCGCAACATCACCGACGTTGCTCGGAGTGGTGAATGGGTACTGTTGAAGATAAAATTCCGAGTCACGTGAATTGGTCCGCTCAAGTTAACGGCCATTCAAGTTTTTTCTTCTTGTCCATGGATATATCCGAATGCCAAACACAACCTCGCCAGCGAACACTCTCGTTTTACTTGGTCCTTCTCTGTATCGTCCTTCCTTGCTGGTCCACGACTCCTCTCTCTTGGCTTTTTGTCATTTATCACGGTGTGCTTGGTACGACTCGGCTTCATTCATGGTCCAGACAACTACTCTTCGTTGTGGCGCTTTGTGAGGTAGAAAAATAGTGTGCACCAATAATTATCCGAAGATCTATAACATTTTTTTTACAGACACTCTTTAGCATACTTTATCTCTATTTATCCCGCGTCATCTCTCGCCCTCCTCCTCCCGGAGGTAGAGACTTACAAGAGGTACAGACCGCTTTCAATAGACTGTTACAGACAGGCCTTGCAGACCTTCCAGAAAACGGTGGTGATGAAGAAGAGCTGCCTAGACCCGGAAGCCCACAAGAAAAAATCACTCAGCTTGAACGCGGTGATAGACGTGCGATTGACTTTCGAAACGCCTTGAGACCTTGGTTTGGCAATACACCATGGTCATCTATCAAACTTTATCAACTTCAGCAGTGGCTCTACTGGGCAATTTACAACGCGGACCTACCGTCATATGAAGCCCTTCCGAATTCGGAGAAGGTTGTTATGTCGAGTGCGCTTGAGCTTCTTCAAAAGCGTTGTGGGTGCACATTAGAGGAAGGTTCAAACCCTGCCGCCCAGCCCATGCGCCTTTCACTGGACGAGCTCCATGTCCTTTGGCGTCCTTTTATGTTCTACCTTACGTTATACATCATCAACTCCGTTCTGGGAATGTGGTACCGAATTGGGATGGGCGTCCACTTTGAACACTACGACGGCTTAGAGTAAGTGCTTTATTGGTCAAATATTTTTATAACTAACCGCTTTCAGGTACTTTATTCGTGTACCCAAACATTGGGATCCTATTCATGGGCCTCGTCCCATTGTATTCGTTCATGGGCTTGGTTTAGGCCTACTACAATATAATACGGTCCTGCGACACCTACTTCAGCAACTCCCAGACCGCCCAATGCTCGTGCTCTTACAACCGCATATCAGCCAAAATATATTCCATCCTCGGTTTCTAAAACCGATGGATAGACATCAAACCGTGGATCGACTCTCCCGCCTGATCGAACACCTTGGCTGGGTACAGATTGGCTTTGAGAAAGTTCCCTCTCATCACAACGAGAAGGAAACTGATGTCAAGCCTAAAAAACGCCAAGGCGTCGTCATGATAAGTCATTCTAAGTGAATACTCGAACTGTTCTTGAAGTTTCTTGGTATTGAGTGCAATTCTATTTAGTGGGTCCTATGTGCATGGATGGATGCTGAAAAACAATGCGGATCTTATTCATCGATCATGCTTCATTGATCCTGTCACATTTTGCTCTTGGGAGGGCGGTAAGTTTCATACCCTAATGGTCAGCATCTCGTTCTCATCGCTTCAAGATGTATGCTTCAATTTTTTGTATCGCAAGCCAACAACGGCATGCCATTCCATCGCCACTACCAATTGCCCATTACTCATGTCATTCTTTTTATATCCCGCAGGCTATGGAACTTTTAATGTACTACTTCGTTGCAACGGAAGCTGGAGTGTCGAACCTACTCCGGAAACATTTTGACTGGACATCAAATACCCTGTGGTTTGAAGAGATACCCAACGCGCATGATCCACTCAAAGCCTTCTTCCTAATCGGCGGAAGGGACTCTATCCTTAACCCTCAGGTCAGTGCTCATGATGTTTGCTACTCTTTGCCTGACAGACGGGTTAATTGACAGCGAGTAAAACGTTACCTAACTTCTCATGGTGTGAAACAAGGCATCTGGTACGATCCTACTGGAAAGCATGGTCAAGCTCTGTTACCAAGAACGAGTGGTTCCCATGAGATACTTCGGTGGGCGCAGGCCGAAGACTAGATGATTCCAACCAATTTTTTTTTCTCCGATAGACAAACCATGGCGATACCCACATCTTATAACATCTAGTTTCCTTTTTGTAGACTTACACAACCAGCTAACTAATGTACTATACCAGCTTTTGTTGTAATTTAGGCCATAACATCAAAGCATTGCCCCCTAAAACCATCTCTAGCTTATCGCTATCGTGATGATAATGTTTTTTGATGTTGGCAGTATACCAATCTGCCATATCGGCGCTAACAGCTAGCAGAAGATATTAGTTTGACATGAGTGGGCCAATTTGTTTCCCCAAACCCCACCAGGAAAGTCGGTCCCAAACAAAGTCCGTCTAGGCCCCACGAATTCGTCTAAACAGACAAGGCTTGCATTATAGGAACTAAGAGCTGTGTCAAAATAGAAAGTTCGAAAGTCCTCCAAAATCTCCTCAGGCGATAGATAGCAACCCATGTGGTGAGAAAGGACCGCTACGCGCGACGCGAGTAAAGGTGTCGTTCCCCCCATGTGCGCTAGAATAATTTTGACGTCAGGATACTTTCTCTTTCGACCTGTGACTACGAGATGGGCTGCCGCTTTGAATGTTTCGTTTGGAACCTTTGGAAAGGTGGGTCTACGCCACTAGCCCGCTGATGACCAAAGTCTTACCTCCGAAATTGGCACGCAAAGAAGAGGATCAGGGACAGGTGTTGACGATGGAACCTGGGCGCCATGAAGAAAGACAACTGCTTGTCTGCGTTGTAACTCGGACCAAATTGCGTCGTATCGATCGGCTCCAACATACGCTAGTGAACATCAGAGCGAGTATGAAATGTTGTGCTTGCATGAATTTACTTGATTGACTCCCAACGCCATAGGATGATGACATCGAAATTCCGTCTGCGTGCAGCACATCAAAAGCATACGCGACCTCTTCAAGTACACCTTTGCAAATGTAAATATCTTGAGAGCAACCCGCAATAGTGGTACTACCAACCTTCAATGTCGTCCAGAAAAGGGAGGCATGCAAAAAAACCAAACCTCGAAGGATAAGTGAGAGTGACAGAAGACATGGCTAGGTTCCTCTGCCTTGCGAGGGCACGATCTTCTGTGGATATAGAGCCGTCGCAAAGTGCTGGAAGCGATAGAATCGCGAAGTCTATCCCAGAAACGTCCATAGCTGCTAAGCTGACCTCAGGATTCCATGGAAGCGTGCCCGCTGGGGTTTTCCAACCTATCCTCTTATTCGAGACCTCTTTTTGCAAATTTTCAGGAAAGAAATGGTGGTGAATGTCGATGCAGAGCATTTTGAAGATGGCCGAAGAGGGCAATGTGGCGACTGGCTTCGATTATTCATTGAGAATCCATACACTCACTGGCAAACACCAGTGAGATCCGCGCAGTGTTGGCATCACATATTTCCCATACCGTCAATTTGCGCCACCGCCCGAATTATCGTATCGTACAGTCTATTTATTAACAGAAATCGAAACAAGAAAGTATAAAGATAAAGTAATAAATGAATCCACTGTAAACTCATGCAAGGCCTCCCCAAGGCCCGCGTATTCGCCTGGCAAGCTGAATATCGCGTGTCATGATAGTCACTCTTTTTGCATGAATGGCACAAAGGTTTCTAAAAACGCTTCATGGTAAATAGAATGTACCGAATAGTCAGATGGTGAGAGCACAAACGCGTCTTCAAACAAGTGAACTAGATAAGCTTCTGTTGCCTCCTGCAATGCCAATATTGCAGAGCTTTGCCAACGTAAAGCTGAGTTTGTGTAGTCATTTTCGTCTGTAATCATGTCAAGTGCAATCTCGCGAACCTAATCGAGAATTAGTGGTCAAACCAAACTGAGCGACCATGTAAATACCAAGCGGGAAAATGGAAGCCGCCGTATCAAAAGATCGGTAGACTTTTGATATTTCCGAATTTCCCGGAGAGCTACTGTGCCCGGACGAAAGCGGTGAGGCTTTCGTGCATTTGTTTCTGGCGTGATTTACAATAAACCAAGAGGCTCGCGTATCGGACAGGAGAGTCAAGTACCTGGATGGCTAGCACGAATGACATTTGACTGTCTTTGGGGGCGACCGCCAGTAGATTTGCGTGCAGTTGCAGGCCCTGATCTTGATTTCCCGGGTGCGCGTGTTGGGGGATCTGAGCTAACGGTCTGGGACATGATAACTTGAATTGGTTGAAATGTTGGGTCGACTTTGTTTGTGCCAGAGGCTGTCGGCAAATACCGAAACAAGCCCGCGACCCTCACCGCAATCGTCGATCATGGCAAAAGACACTGCGATAATCACTGGATATTATAGATACACCGATATATGGTTTGAGTGGTAACTCGTTTTATTGAATCTTCAGCAACATATCCCTTTTATGCGGCACTAGGAGTCAGGTTCTTCCCAACCCAGAGGATGCTCGCCCTCTCAAGGCTGTCCTTGGTTTGTAGCCCACTCGTCAATGCCATTTACGCTAATTCTTTTCTCAAATTGGAAAGCACACGACTCTATAACACATCCCGATCATCCTCTCCATGTCGAAGGTATCAAAGGCATTCAACTACACATGGGTTCGAATATGCGCCACTTTAATCGTGTGTTAAAACTAAACCTGTTCCCTGAAAGGAACCTTCAATACCGGAGAGTCACGTCTGTTGTTCTCCTCAGCGCAAGTAGACTACATCAGGTACTGGCTTCATGCGATGCAGCTCACGAAAGAACCCATACCCATACCCTACTCTGACTGCTTGCTGACTGCGTCTACCCTTCGTAATGTCTCCCCCGTCGTATACGAGGACGGTGGTTCGTTGCGCAGTGCCATCAAGGTATTTACACTGATATTGGCTGTTGCGCTATCACCTATCGTGATACCGTTATACAGAAGATCGACAGAAACAACAAGCGCCTCAAAGGAACTAATTCTGTTCTAACTTCCCGCCGCGAGATTTTCGAGCGTGTGCGATCATTTTGGGCAGAAAAAAAGGGTATCTGGTGTGCGCTTGATTTTGAGGCCTGGGAACTTGACCATACCCTTATTACTGAGTTTGGTTGGAGATATTTTGGATGGAAGGGTGGCGAGGAAATCAGCATGGCAGGTCATTTCATCGTCGATGAGAATCAAAGGTACCGCAATTCCAAGTATGTTCCAGAGCGTCGATATGTAAGTTGCTTACTAGCTACCACTGCTTCTCTAAATTTCAAGGCCTTAGGATTATTCTTTTGGAGAAAGCGAACTTATCAAAAAATCGACTCTGAAAACGAGAATTCAAGACTTTTTAAAGGAGTTGGAACAGTATGGCCCGGTGTTTCTTGTTTTCCATGATAATAACCAGGACATCAAGTAGGATCGGCCTCACTCACTGTTGAATGTACAAAGCTGAAAATTTTTGCGCAGATATCTGAGATCACCTGCTATCGATGCTCCATTAGATGGCCTAAGCCATATCTTACCTGATGCAATGCCTGACAATGGTCTGTTCGTCGTCGACACCTCTGACCTTTTTGCCGCGCTGGAAGGCGCAAGCACCGCAGACCGAAGAGCGCTTGGCCGTATGTGCAACCTCATACAATTACCAACAAAAAATCTTCACAATGCTGGAAACGATGCTTGGGTGAGTTTATCATGATCTAAAATATTTTACCTGACTCTCCCCTAGTATACGCTTGAAGCAATGATATCAATGGCTTCGGGGGATCCACTCGATACTCAAAGAGAGAAGAGATGGCCAAACCACACTGCTCAGGGTGTCAAAGTCCAATTCAAGCCTCACGAAGAAAATAGTGACTATTCGTCCGATGAAGGGTTACCCTCCACTTCGCGGGTGGATTCATGGTAAATAATGAGCGCATGAGCAGTCGATTCGAATATGTATTACAAGTTACATATCCCTTGTGTAAAAATTACTGCAAACTTAGAATCTGACATATTCCTTTGACTTGGTTGTGTATAAGCCAGTCAGTGTCTTGGTCTATGATGACTCCTTGCTATATGTGACATGAGATATTTTGGGCAATCATAAATGAGGTGTGTGATCGGCAGCGCCTTCTAATCCTCTTTTTTCTGGTCGTCTTCGTCGTCTTCGTCGTCTGAACGTACGTCACTGGTCTCATGTGTGGCGATGGCTCTGGAGGTTAACGTCTTTGTGAGTCTGCTCAGTCTAGAAAAGTGTTCTCAACCACTGACCTATATAATACGCGCACCATGAGATAGTACCAGAAAAGGTTGAGGAGCTGCAAAAGGAAAAGTGGAAGGAAGATTTGTTTGGGCATCCAAGTAGGTAAGTAAGCGCCTCCTGCAGGGTTCCACCTTTTCGTCGATTCACTAAGTCATATGCTTATCAGCGGGTGTTTCATCGCGGGGGATACAGATACACGCACGGGACTAGTGGAGTTTCATACCATACTGACCACAAAATTCTGAGGTTCAGATAGTGACGAAAATACCTGGTATGTTATTTAGCAGCAGTCATCTGTGCGAAGAAACAAAGAGCACTCACGTCCAGACAAACATAAAAGCGACAAACGAATAAACCTTGGCCCTGTTCCATTGAATGTAATTGAGCAGTTTGGAGAACTAATGAAAATTTGATGATGATGTGCAAATACCAACAAGGAAAAGGATAGCTCACAGCCAAGAAAGCGTCAGGAATATCCATACTTGCATACACAGCATTACCAATAAGGGTCATATTCAACATATAACTCCATCTAAACGAGGTACCGATTAATGTCAACCGCTACAACAGCAGAGAATAATTGCTTACCCGACCAGCCAAAGTGTCACAAGGTGATGCGCCACAAGTTCTGCATAGTCCTTCCGAGGCTTTTCGAGGCCGAGCACGAGCACAAGAAGTTGCTGGCACCAATAGGCCATCTGCATAAGATAATATCGCTTGAGTTCGGGGATCATGTCCCAGTGAGGATAATCTAGAATATGTCAAATTCCCATGTAGAATAACATAACAGCGGGACATTTTCACTGACCAATCCAAAAGTATTCTGTCTTGTACCAGAATGTTGGCAATTGTGTCATGACTCGCTACAAGGTATGATAGGTATGATTAACAAGCTGTGAATGTGAGGAAGAGAATACCCACATAGCCCCAGGCGCCAGAAATCATGAAATACACCATTGCATACCCCTGCTCGCCAAATCTATCAAGCTTGGCTTCTCGCCGAAGCCCAAAGTACTTTGCGATTGGTCTGCATAGCTTGATGGCAACTACTTGCCGGAAGAAGGAGAAGAAGACGATGTTGTAAGCGAGAAAGAGTAGGTCCGAGTAGGTTTTTGCGTATCGTGGGTCATCGTGGGTTGAGGACGGGACGCGTCCTGAAATCATGAAGAAGCATTTAAAGGGGTTCTCAATGCCAGGACGGAGGTAGTGAGACACAAGCTCCCAGTTTGCGGCCAAAACAACAGGGACCAGAAGAAGCTTGAATGCTGACACTGAAGCGAGGATGAATATATCTGCGAGTATATGGCATAGGCTGACGCACTAGGCTGTATGGCCCATCGTAGCCAGGGAGAAATGGGGCGCGAGGCCCATGCATTGGTAATAGGAGACAAAGGAGAGGTGCTTCTGACCGGGGTAGAGGAACCTAGAGGGCTGGAATATGGTGAGACAATAGATGGGACAAAAGATGGGAGACGCGTCGCACGTTTGTGGTAGAAATGGGCCAGTTAGGTGGTGGTTTGGGTCATTTCTGTAGCGGCGTTAATTAATAGCCAATCAACATTCTAGACGCGTAGCCTTACTCGATACCGTTTCCCAAGGGTAGCGAGACCGCGCCATTTCGAAATTTCGCGGCCTTGGAAGCAGGCATTGAAGAGTATCGTGAGCTCAAGAGACTAGACGGACGTTCCTGACAGCGGTCAGTTACACTCAAATTTATTATTATTATTATTTACTATTAACTAATTATAATAACTAATAAAACAAAATATTTATATTTCCTCGTTCCATGTTTCCGTCTTTGAATCTCTTTCAGACTCTACCCTGCCCTGAAAGAGACCAATGTACAAGAACACAATGCATATTCTCTCATCGCCAAGATCTTCCTCAACCTACCCCCCTCAGCATCCCAATCAACGACCCGAATAAGGCTGGTTCTTCCTCAAAGGCGTTGACTGTACCTGCGAAACGTGCTATATCAAGCTCTCCTACAAGGCCGGGCACTGCTCCGACGACATCTGCTGGTGAGCCACCTAGGAAGCTTCAGAAGGTGGGGGCCCCAAAGCGGTCAGCGGCAGTCGCGACCTCATCATCCCACTCCAATGTAGGTCTTGCTTATTCGCAAGTCATATTTTCTCTTTTCAAAGAAATCACTCAGAACGGTGTGCCAATCTTGAGGATAAGTCCAGCTCAATCGCAAGTCGCAATTCCCGTTCGACAAGTGAGCTTCAATCAAACCGTCCAATTGATCCTCATTACTTAGATGACCCGTCCAGGCAATGCTGAAGACCCTTCATGACCATTTTGTGATTTTATACCGGAATATCATAACCAAAAATCCCAATATTGCATCAGATCATGCGCTTAAACAAGAGGATGAGATCTATAAAAAGTCTAGCAAGTTGACGTATCGGAATGTGGGTCAAGTTTTCATTACCTGTTCTCACTACCTGATTTCTAGCTGTTTTTAGGCAGTTATACAATGTGCTGCTGCATTGAAGCGCCGCCCTTTACCTGACTCGCTCTCTCACACCTCTGTAGGGACGGAAGATGACCTCGCAGCGCGCCTCGAATCTCGCAAAGCAATCGATGCTCTTTATCTTACAAAAGAACACCTGGATAAACATATACTGTCAAGACAGGAAATGATCAAGTGGGGCTATTTTGTAGACGTACCCGAAGGTCCTGGGGGAAACGAACCAAGTTTAGAGGGAAAAGTGGCCAAGTGTGAGAGATGTGCGCAACAGTTTCGCGTAAAACGTGAAGAAGACGCCGATGAATGCATCCATCATTGGGGAAGAGTATATACCACGAGAGTCAATGGCAAGTGTTCTCGCGCTATATATCTATTATCTTGAACGCCGTTCAAAGGTGAGAAAATGCGTGTCTATAACTGCTGTTCAAGGTCGGCGGAGAACGGGGAGGGCTGTACCCATGGTCCACATGTATTTTACGAGAGCGAGGCGGAAGATTTACATGCGAGACATCCTTTCTCTTTTCTACAGTCTAGGACGACTACAAGTTCCGCCCTAGACGTTGCCGCTGTTGATTGTGAAATGATTTACACAACGGGGGGCTCGCGCGTCGCGCGAGTGTCTATTGTTGACGGGGCAGGGATTGAAGTGTTTGATCAATTAGTGCGTATGGATCCCGGGGTCGAGATTATGTTCGTATTGTACCGCTTCTCCCATCACTGCATAAATACTCATGTTGGCCTCTTTTTCCCCAGTGATTACATTACTCGTTTCTCGGGTATAACTCCAGAGATTTATGCAAACGCAACCCTACCCCTTGCCTTGATTCGCAAATCATTAGACGCTTTCATTGATAGAGACACAATCTTAATTGGACATGCTCTCGAAAATGATTTGAAGACACTTCGTATTGTTCACGATAAGTGCGTCGACACAGCCGTCCTTTTTCCTCACCGTTTGGGAGCACCTTACAGGCGGTCTCTCAGGGATTTGTACGTTTTCCTCTATCTAAGCTTTTGCAATTTTTATCATGCTCTCAGGGTGCGAGAAATTTTGGGAGCCTTAATTCAGACCGATAACCACGTCGGCCACTCTTCGCTGGAGGATGCAAGGGCGACGCTTGATCTAGTCCGATGGTACACTCTGAATAAGCGACCTCCATAGTACGACTGCCAGTTCCCTGCCATATGTTATTCGTAAAACTACTTGGGATGCACTCTTTCTTTATAATTCTCCCTCTTGCATGCACGCAACTTTCAAAGTAGGCGCTAACAATCGCGCGTATCAAGAAACGCGCCAAAACATTGTGCACCGCAGTGTTCAATAAATTATTGTGGAGATTTGTACGCTATGTTATGTAGATATATAGAGAGGGGATACGCTACCTTCAAATAACAAAGCCTTCAGAACAGTGTGACTGAGAGAACTTGCGATGATTCTGATACTTCTAAGATGATGCCATCGTATCCATGCACTGGACGGAGATTGATAAAGATTGTCAAAGTCAGCATAGAACTTACAGCGGCTGGTTGCGCCTGGGAGTGTTATGTCTTCGTCCTCATCGGTTCGGTCAAGGTGCATTGACGGTGGTGGCTCTCGAGGGCTAAGAAAGTGACTGATAGTCTCAAACTAGGGTTCTGGTGAGTGAGGCGCAATAAGATATGGAGCATACCCACTCTGTCATAGAAATGTTTGCGTGGCGGGGTGTCTTCAAGAGAAATAAGACGGCTGTAAGACTTGGAGGTGTGGAAAGGAACCTTACCATCTTCATCATCCTCCGGTGTACCTTCTATTTCCCAGCTGCAACGCTTGTACCTCTGAAATAGGGGAGAACCTGGCTACTTGAAAATCAAATGATTGGTACCTCTGACAACAACGAAAAAAACGAACCACGTTGGAATGAAGAATGATTTTCGTCACTACGTGTGAGGGACCCGAGATAAGGAAGTCAAGGCCATGTTGGAAATAATTGTAGAAGTCTTTGCGGGCGTTTGTCAGTGCTGATTGACAAAAAAAGAGAGAGATACCCACATCGGGGTTCATTATCCCCTTCCTGTGTGGTGTCAATGGCATGAATGGACATACGCTCGTCTTCTTTATGATGCACACGGAGTGGCGGTCCTAGGTCGAGAGTCAAGTCCTGGGCAGTTGTCTCCCCCAACCTGATATGTAGAGGTTTAGACGAGGACGGATAAAAGTATAAGGCGACACCATCATGAACCTGAAGAATTGGTTGAAGGTATAAGAAGGAAAAGGTTGAAGTCTACCTTGACCACTGCTCGACGGATGTCACCGGCCATGACGGGGGTTTCAGCTACTTCTTCAAGAGCGTCTTGGCTCTTTCCATCGTTCCCTTTCTGAGATATAAGTACTCTCTTTACCTCTTGCATCCGATCTTCACTACGTGTACCCTTTACGCCCTCCCCTATAGCATCTTCTTCAAAACTAAACCATAGTCCAGGGTACCGCAGTTCGTCTCCGGGGTATGTGGGTCCGAATGTCCGCCTCACGACGACTCGTGTAAGACATTCATCCATAGATGAGAGGACTAGGTCTTTATATCGCAGTGTTACAGGAGGGTTTGGATCGCGTAGTTTACGCACACAGATTGTGTGTAAACGCTGATGCTTGCCAGAGAAAAGGAGATCAAGGTGAGGGCGTACATGTAGAATGACCGGAGTGATCAAAGAGGCGTCTGGGTCATACTTAACTTCCACTTGAGGGAAGGAGTGCTGAAGATGGCGTAGCAGATCAAACACAGACCATAGGGATGCCCCTGTGCGATGGAAGGAGGTCAGCTCGCTAGGTGTTTACCATTAAGAAATTAGAGCACCAATTTCAAATATTCCTAGTCCTGAACCTGGTCTAACGTCGACGTCCAATGTGGAAAACATATCTGACTCGGGATTTACTCTTGTCTTGAATCTCTATAGTGGCACGTGCCACGCTTGCTTGAACGCGGTCACTTGGTTTGGTAGAGGCTTAACCATGGCCGATGACAGACAAAGACGGATTCTCAAGGTATGCATGAAGCCAAGCCTTGTCATGAATAGCATTGCATACCTTCATCTATAGGTTTTTCGTAAGTATAGCTATTCGATTGGACCGGAGGTTTCTGCGAAATTAGAAGAAATTCTCGATATTCATCAAATCGCGGATGAGGACGTTGAGTCCACCATGGAAGCCCTCGCCTTGGAATATAGCAAACAGGAAGGTAGGTGTACTGTGCTTCTGCCGAGTACAAACTGCTTACACATACTATTCAAGACGTTGATATGAAAATAAGGTTGAGCGTCTTGGAGCGTGTATACCAAAATATGCAAGATCAAAACGAGAGAATCGACGTCGAGAAAGAACTTATTGATCCAGAGAGCCATCTTTTCGTTATCAACGCATTTGACATGCCGTTATGGCACTGGTCTCCAGAAAATGGGACATTCACAAAGTAAGTTTATGCTATATAAAACGTCCTCAAGCTCAGATTTTACATAGAGCCAATCGTCCCCCAACAATCTCGGGTACTGCAGAGTCGCGTATCATGGCGTTCCGCGACCGATTAAATGTTATCAAACAGTGTGTTTTGCGCAATGAACATTTTGCGCCTTCTACTCTTCCATCGGGGGACCGGGCCAAGCTCGTGACGGTATAATTAAATAGCTATCAGACTTGTTGCAAAGCTTAATGGTCATCTTTAGCTTAAATCTACAAAGCAACTACTAGGGCGTGCAGGAGACAGGTTTTTACTTCTTGGGATGCTGACACACAACAAGGAGGGTAAATTGTGTATTGAAGATTCGGATGGCACTGTGGAACTTGATTTTTCGAAATTGGTCAGTTCAGTGGCTCACTTTGTGATTTATTCTCAGACCGAGCAAAAGATGATGTAGGACGAACCAGGGGATGGCTTATTTACGGAGGGGTCTTTCGCTCTTGTGGAGGGCGAATACACCGAAGACGCTACACTAGAAATTATTGCGATTGGCCAGCCTCCTTGTGAGCCTCGGGAAACTTAACGGCAAGCCCTCTGCCTCTGGGTCCAGTTGAAACTAACTGGAGTCTTATTAGATCAGTATATGGTCACATTGATTTTTTGGGAAAGGGGTCGACTTCACTTCTAGAAGATGTATCTTTTATTTCTCATTTTGCCTCTTAGTTCTATACTGAAATGACTGTAGTCTCGTTTTGCGATCCGGGTTCGAGAGGAACTTCCTGACCTTCACTTATTTTTCTTGTCGGATGTCTGGCTCGATCACCCACAGACTTTACTCGGTCTACGAAAGATGTTTGACAACTGCATCGAAAACAACTTTATTCCGAAAGTCATTGTTCTCTGTGGCAATTTCACGCGACAATCAATATCTCACGGTAACAGTCGTGAAGTTCAAGCGTATCAAGGCATGTTTTAAAATCGGTACTCTGATCTGTTACTTATTTTACTTTCAGACAACTTTGATGCTCTTGCAGATTTAATTGCGTCATACCCACTTATCACTCGATACACTCATTTTGTGTTTGTTCCTGGCCCTCTGGATGTCACCATCAACGGGATCCTACCTAGACATCAGCTTCTTTCTTCTTTTGTTTCGCGGCTTCAGCAGAAGATACCAAAAGTGCACTTTGCGTCAAATCCGTGTCGAATAAAACTTTTCGAGCAGGAGATCGTGGTTTTCAGAGAGGATACAATGTCAAGGATGTTAAGAAATGTCGTGGGTGTAAAGAACAACATGGATGGCGAACATCTGAAAAGATACGTAAGTCAGATTTCTGTTTGTGTACCTTAAGGTTTTCTCAAGAGTAGACAGCTTGTTCAGACTATCTTAGATCAAGCACATCTAAGTCCTCTGACGATCAATATCCAGCCAACACTTGCTGATTACGATCATTCACTTCGACTGTATCCACTTCCAACTGCTGTAGGTCACTCAACCTTGAGATGTTTCAACTCCATTGATATCCGGTGCAAGGTCGTACTAGCCGACAAGTATGACCGTTTCAAAGTAACATACACTGGGTGTCATGTTTTCAACCCGGGATCTTTTATTGGCAGTTCCTTCGTATTCTCCGCGTATAAGCCAGCGGAAGTGAATTCCGAAGAATGGTAAGTTTTATTCTAAGCTTGTTGGCTTTGGTAAGTAAAACAGTTACAGCATCTTGGATGTGGATTTCGAAGATTAAAGCGACAAAATGTAATAGACTGCACTGTATACCTTGTTGATGAACTTTTGAGTTTTTAAACGGAACCTAATTACGTAACCATCGCTAGTGCTTAAGCGCTTTCAAGCTCTTAAAATCTTAAGCATCAAGCCCACGCGGTGGCATGCCCACTGTATCCTAGTTCCAGTCTCTCCGAGGTTGCTTTTTGGCCATTGTAGCCACCATTCTCCTGTGACAATTACTTGGAGATTACCTCTGTCATTAAAGTCACAAGTGCTCTATGAACCAGTACGTTACTTCTTTAAGCCTTGCAGCTCAACTTATCCTGTCCGGGCACTCAGAGATGAATCGTACCACAACATCCTTCTTTCGAGCCATTATTCTTGAAACGCCGACATCTTTTTGGTGGATTTCGGTGTTGGTCTGGTTGGTTAGAGTTGCAACTTTTTCGCTCGTCTTAAGGTCGTATCTGTTTCCATGGCTTCTATCGCATCTGTTAAAGCATGTGCGCGTCCGGAGCATCAGTTTACGGTCTATTCGCGGACTTTACATACGGGCAGGGCTCCGTATCATCCGTATAGATCGTGTCCGGTATGGCTTTTCTCGTCAAAAAGGTCTCAATGTGAGGTTGGATGGGCTTAATGTTGATATGGGAAAAATTCAACCAAAACCACCAACGTTGGCTACTCATAGTCATCATCGAAGACTTACTCTCGCTGACCTTGGTCCATCGCCAATGGCACGTCGCCTGTGGAACCTCATATCGTGGTCTTATTCGTCGGTTGAACCAACGTTGCGTCCCATTATTCGTACTTGTGTTGTAGCAAGTCTTCGCCTACTCATTCGGTGGTTACCACATATTGTCTCTGGCCTCAACTTCGAGGCGCACTCGACGACATTTATCCTTCCTGGCCTTCCTGGAACCTCTGTTTCCGCTGAGAAGCTCACTTTTCATTCCAAACTCTCCTTTACCGATCTTGAAAGCGTTATTGACACGTCCGAGCACTCGGTTCCTCGATCAAAGAAGCCAAGGCCTTCATACGGTGTAGCTGCTTGGAGGAAGCGCCTTATGGCAAGTTTCCGGCGGAGTCTCGATCGAGCCTGGGGGAAAGCGCAAGGCAATGCCTCGATAGCAATTAACTTGTACAATATCGGAGGTTTAACACAGTCTAGCATGCAGTCTAACGGTAGGAATATCTTACCCTGGACGAACCTTTTCATTTTTGTTGAAAACCCGATGTTTTAGAAGGCGAGAGTGTTCGGTTTCTACATTTACCTGGGGCGATAGATTTCGGGGCCTCTATGAAATTTGATCCCAGGCAGGGCAGTGCTGACACACATAGTCTGATCGTCTTTCTCAACATTGGCGACTGTTATCTTGGATTGGACACCCTGAAACTACTCTTGATAAATCTCAAATCTCATAAATCGGCTCTACCTAGTTCGCCATCTCCGTCACACTTCAAATCCGATGTCTTGATAGCAAGCTTGGAGGGCAATGGAGGGTTCTCGCGTTCTTCTCCTAAGACTGCATCTCCTCCGGGATCGGCTCTGGGCCCAGACGTGCTATCGCCTATATCCCCTTCATCGCCATTCTTCGAAGCTCTCTCGGTGAGTTTGAGGCACTCGTCGTCCCTTTAGTCCATTGAACATCATTCTAAGGCATCTATACGCCCTCGCTCTCGCCATCCTCATCGATCCTGTGTGCGTCTCAAAGATTTCAAGAAACAGGTACTCTCATTTTCAACCTCCTTTGTTCTTAACCCAATCTCCCATGCAGTCTGTTCTATCCGTGCTTAAACATGCCAGCGTCAACATGTCGTCCGTGACTTTCACAACCGAACGCAAGGGGGGGCAAGATCCTTACGAATTAAAGATACAAAAAGTTACTCTCCAATCCAGTGTCTGTGATGAAGCTCCACAGAGCAGTCTTCACCGACGTTGGCTTGGCCACTGCAGGAACACGGAGAGCTATGATTTTGATGCCTATAGTCTAACACTTTCAATCCATCAGATCTTTATCGAGCGTCGCACCAAATTGGATAACATGAGATTGTTTACACTTGCCGCGGCCAATCTGCACATGTTAGCAACGCAATGGCCGACACCGTGGCTTCAGTCAAGCCCCTTTTTAGCCGGGGATCCCAACGAACCATTTCTTGCCTTTCAAGGTAAGATTGACGGAATTGAATTCACGGAGCGCTTGGACCGTTTGCGTGAGCTTATTGCGCACACGGAACCTACCGTAAGGATTAAAGATCCTGAACAACAAACGACACTTCCTGATACACTCAGCCTTCCTCGACTAAGCTTTGACCTGCAATGCGGGACTGTACGTGGCCGCATCATTTGTGCAGATACAGATAGTTCGGAGCCTTTTGCTTTGGAGTTGAGGAATAATGGATTGGTGGTGTCGGCGGTGACTAGCTACACGGGGGACCGCCGAGTTAATGTTAGTCTACAGGTAGAGGATCAGGAGAAGAGGCATCCGTTGCGAATGGACTACAGGGTCGATTTCCTCTTTCAACCGACCCTCATCCGATTACGGTCGCGGATGGAAACAGACTCGCGCCATTTCACCGACCTTCGCTCGTTTGATGCGGATTTCATGGACGACCCATCTCTTTTGTTACTGGAGGCCTTTAGATGCTCTGGAGATGGTCACGCGATTGCTTCAATGGTTGACGACGTTGACACCGTCGCTCAAGTCGAATCATCATCCGCCCTACTCGATCTTTGCCTCTCCTCCGAAGCAATCTACCTGGAAATTTGGAATCCGCGTGTGGTTACAGCCGTTCATCAGCTATTCTCCATTATTCCGGCTCAAGATAACAAGCCCTTGACATCTCCTAAGAGTCCTCTATTGGATAGCTTACCCGCTGGTGTTTCGATATCTCTCGCTATTGTGCGCTTTGTTGCGTCTGTAGCCGCTTCAGATATTAATCCCGATGATTCACTGGAGCTTTCTCGGGGGTTTACTTGCAAAACAGGCCTTTCACTGCATTACTCATCGATGCATTCTAGGCATGCCTACCGTTTTCGAGACCTCTCTCACCGTGCGCAAACTCGACAAAAGCTTTATCTTCCCGAGGAATACATTGTAGCCGCCGTGTCAGCTGCCCGCGCATCTGTTATAACCCACAATGCTAGCGCCCATATTGGCATTGTTTTTTGGAACCTGGCACTGCGAAGTTCTGTTGCCACGGGGTATGAAATAGATGAAGCAAGTATATTTGAGCGAGACGATGGAGCTCTTGATCGACGACAATTTTTACATATTCCCAGCATCCGAGTCGCTTTACATCTCGCTGGAAAGCGCGGACCCGCCACAAGAATTCGAGATACGTGCGAAGTGTCCGTAATAATTCCTAGCGTCAAAGCGACCTTTCAGCTTGGGTATGCCTATAGCGCTATGCTAGCTGTTCAGACGATCAAATCTTTCATTCCACATTCATTGCCCCGTCAAACTTCACATCAACCAGCAGTACAACTCGTGTATCGCGTAAAAGTCGCCGTTTCGACTGTCCAAGTGTTGTCCCTTTTGCGGACGCAAAAATTTGCCATTCGCGTGGATGGAATTGATGCTCAGGTCTACCCTGGTACCGCTCCTTCGGCGAGGTTGCATCAACTGTTTGTTTGGGTCTGCCTTCCGTCACGCATAAACAAATGGGAGGATGAACGTATTGATAAATGGGAAGAGCTCTTTAATTTCAAGTCTTTACATGCCCATTTGTCCTTCGGTGGCACAGATCAACTTGTCTCTCTGGAGGGCGAAAATAGTCGCCTACGGATTCCATTTGGCTACGCGCTGTCGGAGCTGATCACCGACCTCACCGTCACGGCGAAGGCCATCCGTCATCTCGCTCATATTACGGGTCAAGGGCGGTACTCGCCAATGCCAGTACCCGAACCGGAGAAACCCAAAGTGGTCCCCAGTGTTACTATACGTCTCCGACATTTATGTCTTGAGGCAGCGGATGACAGCTTTGAGAGCAAGCTGGCCGTCATATGGAGGTGTGGACGCGAGGCCGTCAAGCAAAGAATTGAACGCGAAGACGCTTTCCAAGCGAAAGTCGCTGCGATTTATAAGGCAGAGTCCGATATCCCTTCTTCCGGAACGGCTGATATTGAACAGGGTTATCAATTTGGGGCTACACACTCGGTATCGATCGAGGAAGCACGCAGGAGGTTAGATGGGGTGCATGAGCTCGACTGGACTCTCAGGCTCCAAGAAATCCGTCAGGGACACATGAGATTGGGAGATGCAATAGAACCAAACAGACAAGCAAAGCACAGTAAAAGGAGAGCCGGAACAGTACCGAATATCGTCGAGGTCGCTCCTGTGGGGCAACACCCGCCACTTTTCAGGGCTCTTCTAGATGGGTTGCTTCTCACCTTGCAACAGCCTTCTTTCTCGTCAAGTAATCTTGCAGACTTTCTTCATAAACAGGGTAGCCTACCCCACGAAACTCAGTTTTCCTTATTGGTCCCTTTACATTTACATTTTACGCTTTCATCTTTACACATGACCCTCAGGGACTATCCGTTGCCTTTGGCAAGCATTCCGCCCAATGTGGACCGTGCTCCTTCCTGGGAGTTTGACACCGACCTAGTCGTTGCGGAAGAAATGGGCACCGACTTATCCGTCGAGTGGATCGACTGCCCGATAATTGAGAAGCATCATGGTATCTGGGGCTCATCGGGACTTACAATTGCAGTACCAAAAACAATCATGCCAGTGAAAACTTACGCCAACCCTGTGGTGCACGTCACTACGAATGCAACAACAACTTTCTCATGGGGTGTCAGCTATACTCCTGCAGTCCAAGATTTGATGAAAGTCATAGAGACATTATCTACTGCTCCTCGTGATGCTTCTCCAAGCGTTGGGTTCTGGGACAAGGTCTGTTGCACATGGCCATGCATTCAACTTGCTGACTAGTTCTATAGATAAGACTTCTATTCCACTGGAGTCTAGTCGCAACATTCAAACAAGAAGTGCGCTTCTATCTGAAAGGTTGGTATTATTCTAGTACCATCTTGCATTCACTCATTTTGGCCAGGTTCACGCGACCCTCATAAACTCTCAGATGATGGCGCTGGTTTCGTCTTGTCTTGGCAAGGGAACGCCAAGCTCCTTGTTGCACAAAAAAACAAGGACAATGAGCTCATTCAAGTCGCCAGTGACTCTATGTACATTGCAATTCCAAAGTAGGTACTAGATTTGTGTCCTAGTGGAGTTGCTCAAAGTCATCCAGCCTTAAACACCTCTACCCTCACAATCAAACACATATATTTACCCGGTATATACCAGAGACATCAGAACCTTTCCGCAAAATATGTGCTAAGCTCCGCTCTGGTGTCCGTTTTGGTGTTGGCTTCGTCCTGGAAAGGGCATGCGGCGCTGAATGTCTCAACTGTTCAGGGATGGCTTTTCACCGGAAATGTAGACACTTTCAATTTCTACCACATTATAACGTGAGGTTAGAAAAGAAAGCTGGAGTGCCTGTGATAAAGGTAAGCTTTAGTATGTTCCAGAAACAGGTTTCTGACTGCATTAGTCCTCGGAGGACTCATATAATGGGTTTCGCTCTGACTTCATCCATTTGTCTTTATCATTAATCTCACCAACACAAACTGTTATACCTGGCTCGAATCTACACCCCAACAGCATCCATCTGACACCAAAAGCTTTTGCACATTTTTGGTCGTGGTGCGATTTATTTGACAGCACGCTCTCTTTACCTACAAGACAGGGCTCATACTATCCACCTCGTATCATTTCACCCAAGTTTGGCCGTCATTTGGCCACTCTGAAGTACCGTCTCAGTATCCGAAATCTGTTCATCATGCACGCTTATATCGACGAATCCCGGGAAAGTAAGTGGGGTGACTTTTAATCTACAATGCATTTATACATCGTTAGCATGGGTTGATGGCGTCATACCATGGATTGGACTAAAGGGCTTGATTGAAGAATTACAAGCAGATCTGCACCAGCGCGACGAGGAATCAGTAGCTCCAGGCCTTTTTCCAGACACCGAAAAGGTCTTACGGCGAAAACCTGTCTACGCGGCCGAAGTTTGCTTGAAAGGTCTTGACTTGCGAGTGCTATTAGCCACATTCAAAGATCCCCCACGAAAAGCGGTCGAAATGATTTCCTCGCCTCAACGCGGCAACTACCGGGCACATCAAAATCTACCGATAACACCCTCGGCATCCGTGTGGCATGACAGCAGTGATTTCGTCGAAATTGACTGGTTCCCTTCTGTAGCTCCCAAATTACATCTCCTACCCGTGGCGACATGCCCTCACTTCGCTTACTTCAAACGCAATTCCTCCGTGCCCCACAACTCAAAAGTTGTGAGCAAGTTTGGTCTTGAAGGGACCCATTCTTGTTTTCTTGGCCAGGCTCAATGTAAGATTTTTGTTCGCGCTCCACCAACCTACTGACCCTGCTTGTAGCTGTTCCACAAGTTCAGATTGAAATCACGGAAAATAGGATGACGGAGCTACGTAGATTGATTAGAAACCAACGATCAGCGAGTTCTGGCGATGTACCCTTGTTTCATTTGCTCCCTTGCTCCTACTGATTTTAGACAGAGTCGTGCATCTGTAGAAAAGATGGTCACCCTTTTAGAAGAATATGTTTCTCACTTGCGCAGCAGGGATAGCAGCTTGGACGACAACCAATCGCCGAATCGACGGTATCTAATGCCCTCATTTACACTTTCCCCCGACGAATGGGACGAATTCGAAAATGTTTATCACGTTCATTGCCCGAAGGTTTCCCTGGATAGTGCTACTCGCGATGTTGGTTTTCTTCGTCCTGGCTACGATCTATATACTGATAACCCCCAGATAATATTACAATATTACTATTGCTCACAGGATCGAAAAGGACTAGAGTACCATATGGCGACACGGTGAGGCTGGATCTCATTGACGTGCTGCCAGGTAACTCAAACTACGTTAGAGCTGTTAAGTTCATTCGCGACCAAGCAGGAGCTGTACTTGGTGACGAAAGTGATTCTGAGGAAGATTCAAAGAGTTGGGGGGCCACTACAACTGCTCATATGGCGGCTTCTGCGTTAAGAAAAATGTTGAAAGGAGAGACCGCAAAACCACCCGTCGATATCATGGCCGGGAAGAGCCACCCTGCTCAATCACTTGAGGAGTTCAATCCTCTCCAGGGCTGGTCTGAGGGTGTTTCCTTGAGGAAAAGTCATTGCTGCCTACTCCTCAAACCTCAGATAGTACTGCACGGTGAGGGATCAGAAAATGCGCTAGCTGTCGCTGCTGTCCAAGCCAAGCTCCAAGCTTTTGCAGTTATGGATGATACCAATGCTGATGACCCGATTAGCGGTAAGGTGATGTCAAGGTGTGCAATTTTTTTCTTCTCGAGGTTCTATCCTTTTACATCACACTAGGAGTCATACGTCCTTATCAGGCCTACAAACATTTGCACCAGCTGGTCTCATCACGAAAGACAGTCTCTATGTTCCACTCGAAGTTTTGATTGACCTTCGTTGCGAGAGCAACCTCTTTGACCAGCTTGTACCTCAGACAGATGCAACCTTCCAATACGACAAGTTTAATCGTTTGCGTTTACGCAATAACGTTACATCTGTGACCAGAACTGGAATGGCCAAATCAACCCCTACCGGTGACAGTCATTTGCAAGATCAGACAGTACGCGCATTAAGCTTCTTCCCTACTTTGCCTTCCATGACACATTTTTAGGACCTTATACGAGTTCATATCCCACGGTTCACCGTCTCTGCCAACGACCAACACTTCCAGGCAATTTCCCATATTGTTACGAAACTGCTACTTTTTTCAGATGCAGCCCACAAGACGCGCATGGAGAAACTTGAAACTCTCCTTTTTACTTACGACTTTACGGATCTCGTGGCAGCAGCAAAAGTCATTGCGAACTTACAAGATAAACTGGGCGACGCAATCGAGGCGCAACGAACTGCGGAATACAACCACAGTCATAGACTTAACACGGAGGAAGGACAATTGGAGCTGCTGAAGCTCAAAGCTCACATCTTCCTTCTATCAGAAGAGCTCAATTATTTGTTTGACGCCATCAAGTTAGCTCAAGACCGCTACGATGATCAGTCTGACCAAAAGTCCGCTCTGTTGTTACATGCCTCTTCCTCCGAAATATCATGGAGAATGCTGGATGAAAGACGAGGGCTCCTCTCCAAACTCGTAGTACAAGACATCAACTTCTATTGGCTCAGCAGACAGGATAGCTCCACTAGCAATAATCTCGCTGTAAGCAACCTCCAGGCCTTTGATGGTTCCAGACATGCCACTTGGACGGAGATCTTATCTAAGCATGACGAGCCTGCGAACCACCCACTTTTGAAGGTGAGTAACATGTTGTCAAGCCTGTAAAGTGCGCTGAGCATCCTTACAGAGAGGACTGTTCCTATTGGCCAGCTGGACGGTTTTGGCACCCGTGGGCGGGATCACGATTTACGAGTCATTCGAATTATCTTTACACCCGATGAGATTACAGATTGATGCTCGAGTTGGCCAGCGAATGATGGACTATCTATGGCCTGCAAGAAAGGAACGTCGTGCGATTGATGAGAAAACAGACAGCATACCAAATTCATCCATACCAGCAGGCAGTGAGCGGACGTCCCTAGATTCACCGCGGGCTTTGTATCGGCCCAAGACCACATTGGAATCCAATGAAGGGGAACTGACGCCTTTGCGGAAATTAGGTAGCTCTAGATCATTCACCGACCTGCGAGGTAGTCTGGGCGTTCCTACCATACACAAAATGCCTTCATCAGAGACGTTTCGACAACTGACCCTGCCAACGGATGGCGCCGGCAGACGCAAAAGAAAATCCCAGGAGGATGGAGATGCCGCAGAAATGAAGACTCGGGCTTCACAGAAGAGCTTTGTCCTTGTCAAATTATCGAGGTATTCTTGTTTATTACCCCACACAGTCCGGTGCTCTCTTACATACCAAATTATAGTCTGGACCTCCTATTAAGCATAGTCAAGGAGGGCTCATTCGAGTGTCATGACGCCCGAATCAAGACCCGTGAATTGGTGTATCGGAATCAGACTCTGAGCGTACGTTTTTCGTCCTTTTGTTTACCTCGGCTAACATCGACGTGGGACTATAGTTTGAAGAATTAGTAAACCAGTTCGTGCCATCAGACATGAGCTGGAGAGGTTGGGTGAAGATGGCATTCCACCAGCCTCTTCTACCTGTACTACCTGTGGCTCGAGAACTAATATCCAAGACAAAATTGATATCATCGAGGACTGCGACGCAAGTTGATATTAAAGGACCACCTCCAAGGCTACCTCGCGCCAAAGTCTTATCGGAAGACGATGAAACAAAACTTACACTCTTCCACTCTAAGCCTTCCAAGAACACCATCAAACTACCCAAGGGCTGGAGAAAGACAACCCAACGGAAACACGACGGCCCATCAACAAATATTACTTCTCTTCCACTCACGGACGAGCCAGAGCCCCTTCATGAAGAAGCAGCCAGTCAAACCTTCAGCAGGAAACGAATGATAAGCCTGCTCGGTCGTGGGCCGACGAGAGGTAGTCCCGGTGGTGTGAGTGTATCAACTTTTTGAGAAAAGTACCAAGACATTAATTCTGTTTTACAGTCTTCCACAACACTTCGTCCCCCATAACATTAGAATGCGTAGACTATGTACAGATTGATTTATTAATGATTGTTGGTTCCTTGCTGACTAAGTGGACAAGATGGCTTGTCATATTTTGTTTCCCCTTCGCTCGACCACAAGCGACCATGCCATCTATAAGAATCAAGGCCTCAGATTATTTGGCCCTAAGAGATCCAAGGGCAACAGAATCTCAACACAGGAGGCCCTTGACTGCTCTCTTTCCCTCCAATCCAGGGCCAAGAGATGCAGATCCTCAGACCATAACCTCGCCACGAATACAAAGATCTCTACCAACGCTACGTGGGGAACACTCTGGCTCACCTGAAACCCCACGACCACCCGCTCGGCATCGCTCTGGTACCGTTAGGAGTCAGATTCATGAATATTGCACGAATAGCCCCATGCGCCATACACGCGGATTCGATCCGGCCTTGGAAGGTCCTTCTTCCCCTTCAGTACTCAACCGACCAGTGTTTTTGGTAAGCCCTCAGGCGGAACTTGTTGCCCCGTCCACTGAAAGACATGGGAGTACATCAAGCCTCACAGACTCAGAGCATCATCTGCTACCAGACAGCCACGATGATGATGTTGTGGAGCACTTGGATGTTATTGGTAAGAGCTATCAATATTGATCGCGCTCTTCATCACTAAAGGCTTGAACCTGGCAGACCCACAGGTCGGAACTGTCTCGAGTCTAACAAACGCTGCAAACGCATTGTTAATGTAGCGTCTTATTTCGACCAGTTTTCTGCCAATATAAACTTACCGAGAAATCAGCCCCCCACTGTCATTCTATTCCCGTAAACCGATTTTAGTTCTGAAAGGCGCTCCGCCTTCAAAGGGGCTGGTTGGACTAGAACTTGGAGGTCACAAGGAGAAATATATACAAGATTCCTTGGATAGGCACGTTGATGATGTACTCAGACGACCTTCCAAGTTCAAGCGGACCATGAAAGGTGTCTGGTCATTTCTAAAAACACGTATGATCCTTTTATCCACCTTGAACCGGTGCTCATCAAAGCACTCCATATAGCGATGGGAGTGCGTCTAAATATCGAAACTATATGTGATTGGAACTTGATCTCTACTGGCAGGTCATAACTGGGATTTATGGGTTCCTTGTTGGTTAGGTTTTTTTGATTTCCTTTTTTAAAGCATCCTTAACAGGTAGTAGTTTTTTGGGGCGCTGCGATTGTCATTTTCGTCGCCAAGATCATCAACTTCCATAACCCAAACACCCAAGGGTTCTGGGTGGAGGTAGCATCCCAAGTCGAAAATGGTAAGGATACACATACTTCCTGCGACTTCCAAATAACCATATCAGGTCTCTTCACTGCCACGGGAATTGGATTGATACCATATCGCGTTTTCGATACCTACAGTAAGCACAACTTGTTTTTTTTCAAGGCGAACCAATGCGCATTTTGTAGGAATATTCTGGATCTGGTATTACAAACGCAAAACTCGGAAACTCCGTGCAAAGGCAAACCTACCACAACTATTTGACGAAGACGACCTGCCAGACCCTAAATACGACCCAAACTACGTTCACGTTTTGACGGCAGAGGAAGAGAAATTTTTATATCGGCGTATGAACTTATATCATTTGCTAGCCAAATTTTTACGGTAGTTCTAGAACAACGCAAATTTCGCTACTCTCAAACTTGGTATCGACCGCATGGAACAGAGACTCATAGAGTTAGATTCTTTATCCGACTATCATCCCCATGTTACACTGACGTTTGGCTCTCTTCAGGCGTTCCCCATCAAGTATGGATCGACCGTTTCAATGGGAACATATCTGACAGAACACTAGCACCGCACTTCTGATATGCCTGCTTAATGACGGAAATTCCATTTTCCAGGTAGTTATTATCTTATTCCTTTCCGTTTTCACCACTCATAAATTCTTGGTATTAAGATCATGTTGTGCGGTACAATGTGGGGTCTTGACCGGTGGGTGCCTCACTAGCCTTGCTAAGTCGCTAACAACATTTTAGGTTTCAGCGCCCGGCCTGGAGCACAGGTACTCTTATCCCCTGCAGCTTCCTCTGCGGAATTTTAGCGGCAGTATTCATATGGCGAGGGGGGCAAAAAACGAAAAGAGTCGCAGAAGTAGAGGAGCGGTTACGAGCTGCATTGCTCGCTGATTCGGGAAGCCGGCAAACAAGAGACACAGATCTGCATCATGAACCTGGAGAGAAGACGGAAAAACTTCCTCAGGAGAGCGAGCCAGTGATAGACGAACAGATGATAATTCCACATTCGGTGGGAAGGGCACACTTCTCATCGGACTGAATTTTGAGCCGATCTATCACTAATACGCACAGTCATGGAGTGCTGCCTTTAACTTAAGCATACCCTTTATGTACCTGTAGCCGTTTCATCTTTTTTGGTTGGCTCCAGACGCTGCAAATAAGCCCCCCATCCTGCTACCATATACTCCCTCGCACGAGTGGCGATAGTTTCTCTCTGGTCTAGGTTGTTCCCATAAATCCCCCGCCCAACAATGATAACATCACATCCTGAGCCTAATATGACATCGCTGGGAGTCCTGTATTGCTGGCCCATAGAGTCCCCATCCGATCCAAGGCTCACACCGGGCGTTAGGACCAGGAAATCTTCATTCTCGTCAACTATATCGTCTGGCGAGAATTGCACACCATCAAAGCGGCGCTGCGCGATGAACCCGATTACAAAACTGCGGTTTGCTCGGGCCATACGCACTGCTCCTTCAGTATACGCTCCTGTTGCAAGGGATCCCTTGGTACTCATCTCCGCAAGGAGTAGAAGGCCGCGACCCAGAGGCAGACCCACGGAAGATAAGCCAGAGATAATGGATGGTCCAGGGACTGGATGAGCGTTGGTGATGTGGGCCCAAGTGGCAATCTTATGCACACCGCTCAGATACTGGGATGCAACTGTATTACCTACAGCAACAAAGCATGAAGAAGACCATTTCACATACTGAAACGACCTAGTCACCTATGTCTGCAAATTTTCTATCCTCGAAAATGACAAAATCGTGCTTTTTGCTCAGATCTTGAAGTCCTTTGATGACATCGTCGCTGAAGTCAACAAGGATATCGATGTGTGTCTTTTTTGTGTAATAAGCAGGCGTAGACAACTCAGAAATTAGAAACAATGCCTTTATAAGACAGACAAATGGGCCAACAACGTCGACGATAGTGAGAAATTTCCTGGAATCGCTGACATCCACACTGACGGCAAGATTTGATTTTTTACGTTCTATGGTCTCTAAGAGCAGCTTCGCGGCTGGGTTGTCGTGCTGAAGCGCCCGCTCGCCGTACGATTTCTTACATGGAGATATCATCGTAAAATAAGCGTGAGAGATAAGATTACTTTGCTTGTCATCTAACACTGATACTGTTCTGTACTATGACACTAACCGTTCTCCAGGAACGCGAACAAGGCGATGAAGATCTTGAAAGGTTTTCAAAGCGCCGTAGAGTCGACCAAGCCCAGGAGGAGCCGCCTGTCATAGAAGTGCCTATCAGCATCTATTTAGACCAACATCTACTACCTCCAAGTCACACTTTACTGGGTATCCCGCTACCCGTTATCGAGGAAAATAAAGCCATGGATCTAATGGAATCCGATGTCGGTATCTCAGAGTACATTGGACACGGGGTGCCAAAAATTGAAGGTATTATAAAACAACGGTAAGCCCAAAACATGCTCAGACCGAAACAAATACCATTGAAAACGCTCAGATTCACAGACTTTCTCGTGTATGAAATTGACCTCGACGGCAACGCAGTACATATAGCGTCTCTTGACATGCCAGTGTCTTCAACAACGCAAGTGACCGCACCTCAGGTCGAGTCAGGTTCGCACCTCGAGGCCAATTACGATCCTGACGGGACGCCGATCGTAGAAACAAGATATATAGAGAAAAGTGAATCTACCAATCATGGAAAAACTACGAACGATGAGCCTTGGCCAGGTTCTTTTACAGCGACGCTCTCCTCATTCCTGCCTGAAGAGGTAGTCCAAGACATACGAGAAATGTATCTCGCGGGGTCCAACCCTCCGAGAGCTACTGATAACGGCTGGGGAACTCGTGCTTCTCGCTCCGATGTCACATCCGATAGCACTGGTGCGGCCTCCCAACCCGCTGAGGAAGGAGTGAATTTGAGCAAAAACAAGCGAGGGAAAACTCGAGCCGGTCGTGGTGGCCGGGGAACTGCTAAAGAGGATTTTAGAAGTGTTATAACTGGTGTCCGTGTTCCGCTGTGTTCATCTCGCTGATATGGTACATAATCCTGACCTTCCAGTAGCCTATCACATCGAAGGAGACTCGAACTGCTTTGCACCAAGCTATTCGTAACTTGTTTGGCGGTAAGCTAGACAGTGAGACGGACACAACCACCTCCACCCCCGATGAAGGTTCTCGCGTAGTTATCAAATGGGCACGTCGTGGCAGTGGTCGCGGCGGCGGTAGGACTAGGCGAGGTGAGCATCTGTTACTCTGATAGGTCTAGCTTTATTTCATGGTCTATGAACACAGGTGATACTGCTCACGAACGTCCAACTCGTGGCACATACCCTCCATATATCCATTTCACGCTTCAAAAAACCAACCGCGATAATCAGGACGCATTAGGACACCTTGCTCGGGTGCTTTACGTTAGCGTCAAAGATCTCTCCGTTGCAGGAACTAAGGACAAGAGGGGCGTCACAGTCCAGCGGGTATCCCTCAGACGTGGCAGCAAGACAGTTGAGGATGTTTGGAAACTTGTGAATTGTCAAGGCGGGCGTCGTACCCCCAAAGAAGCTATAACAACGCGTGGCGAAAGGGGGATCAGGGTTGCAGATCTGAATTATCGCAAGGCTAGTCTAGAGCTTGGGATGCTCAAAGGGAACACCTTTATAATTACTCTCCGGTAAGTTCACTCGACGGACGTCGGCCTGGGTTCACTTGACCACGAACAGGAATGTTAAAGTAGACTCGGTGGAGACACTGCATACAGCTATGAATTCCGTCAAAACGAAAGGCTTCATCAACTACTATGGTGATAATATAGCTCATTCCCTTCACTTTTTGTTCATCCAGAGCTCATTCAATTCGAAGGCATGCAACGCTTCGGGACTGCTTCTGTTCCTACGCATGCTATTGGTCTTGCTCTACTGAAGTCTGAATGGCAAACAGCCATCTCTCTAATTTTGAGGAAAAGGCATGGGGAGCATCCAGATGTTAGTCGCGCGCGCGACGCTTGGCTTGTTGACGGTGACCTTGACAAAGCACTGGAGTTGATGCCCAGGCGCGTGGTTGCAGAGCGATGTATCTTGGAAAGCTACCAAAAGCAGCATGGTGATACACGTAACGCAATGGGCACACTTTCTACTGTGTGTAGTCTCTTAACAACGCTGAACACATTGCTGTATAACGATTGCTCTGTACAGATACCTAGGAATCTCCGACTGATGTACATCCATGCATATCAGTCCTACGTATGGAATGCTATTGTCTCGGAGCGTATCCGCATCTATGGAGCTGACAAACCCGTGGCTGGTGACCTTGTCTTCGATAAGGCCGTTGTGCCAGATAAAGTTATGTCTGGCGAACCCTTTGAGGCCGTTGAAATTGATGCCGAGGCTGAAGTGAAAAGTGCGTATGCTTCTAATTCCTTGAGATGGTTTTTATGTCCTCTTAGGTGAACGTAAGAAGTCTAGGAAGCCTTATGTTGCCCCACGTGTGAAAACGCTGGCAGAAGAGGATTTGCAAGATTACTCTATATTTGATGTAATCATGCCGCTACCCGGTACGGACGTCGCATATCCTGGTGGTCTGCTAGGGGAGAAGTACAAGGAGTACCTTCGGATGGATGGATTGGATCCTGACAACTTTGTCCGGAAACAAAGGTGCGATATATTTACTCGGTCCGACAGGGTCGTGCTCTTGCCTGACATAACCGGTGTTCCGTTGTGTGTAGGGACTACACCCTCAATGGTTCTTACCGAGCGATCCTTCATTTGCCTAGGGAATTAAGCTGGTCTATCTTGCGGTATACTGATCCTGATGTTGCTCTTGCTCAGGCGGATGAAGATAGGCTACTTGGCTTCGACCCGCCAGTTGTTGTCAGTGACGGCAAGTTTATGGCCCTTCAGATCAATATCGCACTTGGGACAGCTGCATATGCTACTATGGCACTGAGGGAAATAACTAGGACGGAAACGAGTTCTCATTTCCAGACTGGTCTCACGAATGCTGCAGAAGACCAAAAATATCGAGGAGTGAATTCTAGTGCGGCGGTGGATGAAGAGATAGACGAGGTGGTAGAGAATGACCTGGACACGTAGCTTGGAACCTATGAAGTGACAGGCATTCGTAATGACAAACCCGGGTATGGGTAACACGGGTGTGGCATTTAGTTTTTGAGTGATTGGCTTGCCTGTGCTGTATTTAGTATTTACCACTTGCCTATCATCTCCTTCCATGCTATAAATTACTCGCCCTCCTTCACCATTCCCTTTACTCCTGCTTGTGCAAAAACATCTCGAATAATATATACCCTTGATCCGCCTTCCTAATAATTATGGCTCGCGTAGAAACGGTCGTCTTTCTCTCTCTTGTACTCGATCTATTTGCTTTTACCATCCCTCTTCCGCTCTTTCCACGTCTTATTGAATGGTATACATTGGTTAGTGCGCCTTTATGGTATCTGGCTGCATCGCTAAAGTGCACATAGCGGGAGGCTTCGTATCCCACTGGCTTTCTAGCTCGGACTTTGCAACTCGTTTCATACATTAGAAGCTTTTTCTATGATGCAAAAACTCATTCACAAAGATGGGATGTGGTCCTCCTGGGTATGTGCTACTACATGTTATCCTTTTGTGCATGTTAATTCTTTTGTTGCTACAGGGGGGCTCATGGGTTCCGTATTTTCGTGAGCACAATTCCTTCGACGTACTACGGCGGATTCATGTACGAGACAGAACGCTTCAGTTCCTAGTCTCACCTCACATTGGTGCTCTCTCCGATAAGTATGGAAGAAAACGTGTGTTGCTCGTAACCATGATCGGCAACATTCTATCAGCAGTCGTGTGAGTAGTCAAGTTTGTGCCCGCCGTCGGACGCTTACGCCCTTCTGGAATTTCAAGATGGATGCAGTCTACAACCTTTGCATCATATATCCTGTCGAGGGTGATTGGGGGTCTGAGTGAAGGAAACGTACAGCTCGCAATGTCTGTCTTCAGTTTCACAGGTTCACTAGAAAGCCTCTGATTGAATCTGAACAGTGCCATTCTTTCGGACGTAACCACGCCGGCAAATCGATCGAAAGCCCTTTCTTATGTTGGGATTGCATTCGCAATCTGTTTCTGTATAGGCCCTCCAATCGGAGCGTACTTTGCTTCGAAGCCACTCCCGTCGTCGGTCAGCTCTTGGGGCACTGAGTTTAACATCTATGTCACTCCTGCCCTCTTGTCTCTGATACTGTTAGTCATGGAGACCGCTTTTCTGGTGCTATTCCTACCAGAAACCCGGAGACTGGCCTCGACCCATCAACAAAAAACCGAAAACGTGAAGACTAATTCTCTAGTACCAAACGGCAACGTTATCAATGGCAAAGGCACAAACGGCGTTTCTGCACCAGCTCCGTTTCTCCGTGCCGAGCAACGAATATCCATTTTGAAGTCTCTTCGCCGGCTCCATTTCTTATTTCTTGGGATATTCTCTGGCATGGAGTTTACTCTGACATTTTTGACTTTTGACCGTCAGTCAACAATTTTTACCCTGTGTGAACATCGTTGACAAAAATTTAGTTCTCGATTGGGACAACAAGCAAAATGGAATGCTGATTGGTTCCATTGGTATAATGAGCGCCCTTTTACAAGGGGGCTATACACGCCGTGCCACGTCAAAGGTCGGCGAGACTGTCATGGCACGACGTGGAATGTTATCTTGTGCTGCGGGTCTTATCCTCTTGGCCTTACTTCCATATTATGTACCGACCCATCCCGGAATGGCGATGAGGCTCCTTCAAGGCGGTGCTCTATGTCTGGCGTTTACAAGTGCGACCGTGGTTAACTCCCTAACTGCCTTTGCTTCTCTGCAATGTGACGAGCCTAGGTTTGATGATGTGACAGGGAAACCATTGAAGGAGCATCCTGAGTTGGTAAAAGGGGAGGCACTGGGGAGATTTAGATCATCTGGCCAGTTGGGCCGAGCAATTGGTCCTTTACTGGGTATGTTCTGCTTTGTTTTAAAATCTCTTGCCACTGAAAATCCATCAGCTTGCGGCTCATACTGGTCATTTGGCCCCTCCGTTACATATGGATTGTCGGGCTTGGCCATGCTAGTGCTTTCCACTGGCACAAGATCACATTTGCCAGTTAAGATGTAGGTTTGGGGCCATTTCAAGGGGAAACAGAGTCTTATCGGATAAATAATATATATCATCAGATGTAGGATACTTAAAATGGCTATGTTGTCAAGGTAATGGTTATCCTTGCCACAAATGTCCCAAGTTGCATAACGAAGTCAATACAAGTTGCAGGCATTATTGAAGTTAATATTTGAGGGTATCAGAGGGCAAGATTTGTGAAGTTGGGACCAAGTATGGTAGCGCTATGAGCTCCGAGCATGTGGAGGACGGGATGTGTTGCGCGATCGTGAAGAGCCACCACTGCTACTACCACTCGACTGCCTGGAAGGCGTACTGTCGTTGAGGTCTATCAGTTGATCTTCAGAAGTCCGTGAGCTCGAAGAACGGTCAGGTGGGTAGTCATTGACATGATTTTGATACTGATCGCCAGCGTTCTCCACATCTGCACGGAATGATATTTTCTCAGGCGGAAAGGCTCGAGTGAGAGAATTAGAAGAGGGTATCCGACCAAGTCCGGGTGCTTGTCCGAGCTCTACCTCAGGAGACTGCGGCGTGAATATTGCGGGAAGAAAAAACAAAACACCACGGCTATGGCGAGGTCGCCTTGGCCGCTGCGGCGTACGCGGAATCTCATCGCGAGTGCCGAGGGTAGCGATCCTGTTCCGGAGTCTGTGAAATGCTTCCACGATAGGGGAATCAATCCGACCGGCGTACGGGTCTGTGGCTGATATGTCCGATAACGATGGAGAGGATGGGGTTACATCATCAAAAGGGAGATGAAGAACAGACATGTCGCCATTGAGAGAGGTAGGCGATTCAGCTTCGTCAGGTGTTGGTGTCGATGAAGCAGACCGTCCTCCAAGTTGAATGTGCCATCGGCCTGAATAATAAACCAACCGAGGTAGGACAATGTCATAGCCACCGATCCTCCGCAAACTGTACCTCCTTTGCCTATTTCCGGATAATCGGATGATACCCACGATGAGAACGAACAATCCGATCCACATCAGCAACTTGCCCCACGTTCCCAAGAAGCCAATGAAAGCAGCATCATCAGCATGCCAACTACTACCATAGAAGTGAGAAAAGAAAGAGTGAGGTGCTTCACCCTCTTTAGCATTTTTGCCGTAAAGGGGTTTTGGCAAGATTCGCACTTCTTCGACGGCAGTGGTGGGGTGAGAAGAAGTATAAATGCCATATTGGGCAGATAGAAACATGGGACCAGTGGAAAACATGACGGTAGGGTAATTAAGTACCCACGAGTGATCGAAAGTGACGAGGTTGTGGATAGTCTGCTCCAAGAGTGGATGACGCTTTTCTGAGAACATGAGGTCGTTGGAAACACCGACAGGAATAGTCTTTGGAAGTATGACTGGGTAGATAAGGAGGGGGTCCATTGGTCGTAGACAACCAATGTCGAGGTCCATGTAAATACCACCGTAGTAATGGAGAACAAAGTAGCGTATGGCGTCGGCACGTTGGATGGGGTATGTATAGCCGTCGAAAGTCTCGAGGAACCATGAGTAGTGCTCCGCAATGAACTCACGAGACGAATTGTCGGTCCAAAGAATGTATTTGCTTGAAGAAAATTGAGTTGCTGTGATGAGGCAAGGTGTGATAAACGTACTAATCGGGCATCATTTGCCTGCACGCCTCTGAGATACCTTTCCAACGAGCGGGTAAAACGTCGGTTTTCCATGTCTGGTGAAGAATGCGCGGTATGCGCTCTACTTGGCCGTGCTCAGTTGCGTTCCAACGAGTGTTATTGTCGAGGATGGGAACTTCGAGTTCTGATATATAGGCATTGGGGTTTATGGCGAGATAGTAAGTAACTGAGGAGAGAACGACGACGGTGCCAACCAGGAAAAGAGCGAGGATGGATAAAGAGATATAGATTATACGACGGCGGTTCATGAGGGAGAGAGAAGAGAAGAACCCTTTCAATACCGTCAATTATGTAATTACGTTACAGTAAAGAAATAACAAAAATAAAAACACAGCATCGGATCAGATGCCAGTAGGCCGCATTTTCCTTGCAAAAATCTCCTCTACATGCCGGTCGAGGTCTGCGAGCGACCTCTTGCTAAACACATCCCAGTCATCACCTATCCTCCCAAGTCCACCAAGTACGACGTCCCAATCTCGTCTTGACCAGTCTTGTCCTCGCCTCGCTCCTTGCGTCGTATGCGGTTTGCTCAGAAACGTCTCAATCCTCGGGCTTGTCACCGGAATCTTCTTTTTGCTGTCCAAGTATTCCAACGCATCAGACGCTGTCCACTGCGAATAATGCTGGCCTTTTCTTTGCCATTGGGGTGCATAGCGAGACGCCGAAGTACCTTCGTCTGTCTGTCCAAGAATCTCCTCGCCCCCAACACTTCCAACCAGGTCGATTAATGACCTTGTAAAATAGTCGATCACCCGAAGGTGAAGTTTATCGAGCTCGTGGCTGGGTTCATACGCTTCAACGGCGGATGCATCATCGTCCACCATCATTTGCTCGTCTTTCGCAGACCTGTTCCTGAGTTACTGGGTGTCACGCTACGAAAAATTCAACTTGGCCAGTTACCCTCCAAACACGACCTCAATTAACTCTTCACTGTTCCAGGTGTCAGTCGGCGAAATGGTGGATATCCCTAGAATAGATAGTGATTAATAGCTAGAAATAGTAACTCAAGTTTAACAAACCTGTTCTCTCTGACTCGATGCACAAATTTTTATCTGCGCTGCATAGAAGCGTCGGGCGAAATGTTTGAAAGTACATGCAACAGTCGAGAATCAACTGGTCGTTGGTTCGCTCAGGGCCAAAGTTCTAGTTATTTTTCAGACATAAGTATGTTTGCATCAGTGAGTTTCTAGCCACAGACCTCGCCTGGGTCACTGATCCTCCAGTCCCTTGATCCCTTGCATGTTTCCCTATGTGTTTGCCCCTTGACCAGCTTCCGTTCCCTGACCTTTCCGAGAATCCAGGCTGTTGCACGGCGTGCGAGTCGGAATAAACCCTGACGGTTTTTCTGCCTACTCGAGTATATGTAAAAAATATCTCGACGCTCGATTGTAAATTAGAGTGGAAATTTGAACACACCCGTCCAACTCGTAGATGACGACGCCTGGTATCACAACAATGACAGGCAACGGCTGGTTCTCAGCTTTTTCCACGAATCGTGTGATAGTATCAAAGTGATGGATGAGGATATTTGTGTCAAGAACCACGAATGCTAGGCAGTCAGAGAGCGGAGCCTAGACGAGACGTTTTCACGTCAAGCGTGCACCAGAAAAAAGACGTGACTCACATGCATCTCGACATCCTCATTGAAGACCTGGTCAAGCCTTTGAGGCGTAATATAGGAAGAGTCTGCGAGGTCCCATGAGGAGTATTTGGACATGCTGGACGTTGTTGAACGAGAAGAGCGGCTTCGAGATCTCATGATCCAACTACTAGTAAATTCAAAAACAATGATATTGATGCTCCCTATCTATGTGTATATGAATGGTAGTCAAATTACAGATGCTCAACAATCAACTTAGAGAATAAGTAGTAAGGGCGACGACTCTTGTCAGCCGCTACTCACGACACCAGAGGTGTTGATAAGGCAATCTTCTTCACCGGAGGGCTGTCCTCAGTATGTACAGCCGAGTCATTTTGATCGACCTTACGCTTCGTCCCAGCAAGCTGTGACGGTGACATTGACGGTGACTTCGATTTCGAGTCTCTCATAATTGAAGGTGGTGGTGTTGCTCGTAGTGAATGTGTCTCAGGAGTAGCAGAACGACTTCTTCCTGTAGTTAATTCAGACCGTAGCCGGGCAGCCAAACTACTTGTCGATGTAACGGCTTCGGCGTGACAAGTAGCATGATAAACCTTTAGATGTTTATTTGTGAGGATTGAGCGATAAAAGTGTACTATAGAAATCAAACCTTATCGTCTTTCTTGACTGCGTTCTTCCACACCCAATCCTCATCGTCTTCGAGAAATTCCGATTTGAGGATCTCCTTACATATCGGGCATGAGATAGCTTTAGCTTCGTCACCTGGGGGTACCACAACAAACATGGCTCGCAGTTCAGCATCACGCTTTGCATTTTCGGCAGCGGCGGCAGCCTTAGGGTTCAGACGCTGAGAGCCGTCAGCACGATATTTCCCTTTAGCATTCGACAGGTCGTGTACCCAGTCCTAAATTTCATCTGTTCAGAAATCACTGTATAGATTCAAAAGGGAGAACATACCTCTGCACCGATGAACCAGCTTCGACTGTGACCACGCCCAATGTTCTGATTTGCCTTACGATTTTGTCTAAAATGCATATCCAAATGATCTTCCATGCTTTTCTTGCCAGTGATATTGTCAGCAAAACGAATTCCACACTGTTTACATTGAGCGGACAGCTTGTCGTACAGAAACTCTAGGATTTTCGGCTGTCTCCTATAGTGAACGCATCATAAGTGTCAGTACAAGAGATAAACAAACAGAATAACGAACTTCGTGATATCCGAGGTCGTCAGCCTGATTCTCTGCGAGAGAATGGCGCTTCTATATTGTCTAGAGGCTTCTCGTTCTAGACTGGCATGTTCAATGATCTGCTGCTTGACGGCTTCTTCTTTCGAAGTTGCGCCAGCGCATTGAGGCGTTCCGTTTGCAGAGACAACTCCAGCCCTCAATAGATTAGAAAGAAGATTTGTGATTTCTGCTGGAGGAGCTAAAGTTGTGTTGGGTGTGGATGTTGAAGGTGCGGTGGTTGTTGAAGATGATACCTCCATCTTACCGACGCCGGAGAGAGTCCCAGACGGAGCGAAGGAGGATTGGTTCGATGTTTGCGTGGGATAAGTTGGCTGGGGTTGCCATTGGGCGGGCGGAGCGACCACCGCAGGAGGGGGTGGAGGTGCTGTACTCCGGACAAGAGTGCGCAATTGAGAAAGGATTTGTTGCAGCTCTGCCTGCGACACCCCTGCTTCAACTAGTTTCCTCAACTGTGGTGTGTTAGAGCATGCTTATATGGAGGGAAGGTCCAACTCACTTGATGCAATACATTGACATGATTTTGAGAGGTAACGTCGTATGGGTTGTGCTGTAGTGTCCGTTCCTTCTGACCTAGAGCAAATTCAAGTTCGCTGATGACCTGAGCTTTAGTAATGTGGTCAGATTCATCATAAAAACTTGATGAAGGCTAGAGCATGGTTAGAGTTGTTCGTAAGGTTGACTAGTTTGCTTACACCATGGTTTGAGCTGCTCTCGCTCCAAATTCCTCGTTCGATGGCTACTTGAGTTGCCACACCGAAGAGCTCTTTACCATGAGGAGAACCGGTGCGCCAGGTTAGTAGCATTTCTTCCATTTTGCTCCGGGTATGTTCATCCACCTGACCATAGGTTTCAAGAAACAAAGTGATGACGAACGTGGCAAAGTGACGAGCATATGGCTCATATACATTTTTTGAAATTGCATCCAGCAGGTAAAAGGCGGGCAACTTCATCCACGGAGGCACCTGAAAACACAGCCGAAATGGAAGCGATGAGTCAGCAAACCACGGTATGGAGGGGGAGGAAAGGCAAACAAGGACAAAGCGCGAAACAAAATGGCTGCACTGAGACTCAAGTCAGAAATGCTCGATGGCTAGCCTTCTTAGCGTCTGCGTGCTTTATGTAGTACTACGATTAAAATACATGGTAAATTGGCGACATGCAATGGGAAAATGCGTAAACCACCGATGATCATGCCAATGACAATGAGAGGTACATGCCATTCACGAAAGACGACTCACCCTACGTATGTGGCCTTCTATACACTGTGCCACGATATCCGCATATCGTGAATACTCCTGTGCCAGCATCGACAAGTTTTGAATCAACGGCCTAGAATTAATACTGAGCTCTCCAAGCCGAGTAGTATATTCACGCCGGAACGACACTGGATCCAACTGATGGTAGAATGGGGTTAGGGGGATTGAGGGAGGAGGCTGCGGGTACTGATATTGATATCCATTATGAGCAGCTGGTTGGGGGTAATGAGAATACGGAGGTTGTCCAAAACTGCTCTGTGAAGGGTAGAGAGACATGGCGGTTACAACTTATGTGTAGATGGCCAACGTAAAAGGTAAAGACAGTCTTAATAAGACAATGGTCCAAGAAAACCCTACTGGTGGTCAAATAGATGATGTTTGTGAAAGCTAGTGACAAATTTTCAATCGATCTCACACAAACAGTTAGAGAGGCAGAGAAGACGAATGATAGCACGATGGTGGTGGTTGCTGTACAAGGGGACCGGAGATTACAGCGTGGCAAACCAATCTTCATTTGAAACTCCGTCGTCAGATGGCTGACCCAAGCACCGGGGGCCAAGCGGGGCAAGATGCGTTGGCCACTTCAACTAAACGTATGGACTTTTTTTTTGTTTTTGGCATCGTTGATGAAAATACAGTATCCAAGATTTAGCTGTGTGAGCATTATCATGAGAAGCTCTGTGTAGTGCATAGGGAGGGTACCCATCCCAATTAGGTAATGGTTACATCAGCATATCCAAGCAAACCTTCCCGCTAAGCCTCATCGTCTACTCAACCCAAAATTATCGCTCAAGGTATGTATATATCCCTCATTACCTATCTATTGTCTTTGGAAGTACCATTGGGTACAAACTCATACGTACCTCAATGGCCTTGGTCTAAAGATTTCAATGGATGTTTCTGCCAGATTTCGGATGACAGGACTCCTTCCATTAGACACTGATCTGTTGCTTTCAGATGCGCGACGTCCTCAAAACAGAAGAACTCGACATTCCAGACAATGTGGAGGTTTCCATCAAGTCACGGATCATCGTTGTTAAAGGTCCCCGGGGAGAGATTACAAAAAATGTCCGCCATATCGATGTGGACATACGTGTGCTGAAGGGGAAGAAAACACGAGTTTTCCTCGCGGTTTGGCAAGGCGGGCGGAAACATGTTGCTTGTCTCCGCACGATCAGGACCATGATTAACAACATGGTTCTTGGAGTCACACGGGTTCGTAAAGCAACAGAGCACTGTAGTGCACTTAATCAACAGTCTAGCTAGGGTTTTCGTTACAACATGCGCGCCGTTTACGCACATTTCCCCATCAACTGTATAATTCAAGAAGAAGGGAACAAGGTGGAAATTCGTAACTTCCTTGGAGAAAAGGTATTTCCCGATACATAACATCTCATTTATTGTTACCCTTACCAGTGATATTTTAAAGACTGTGCGGCATGTTTCGATGCTGAGCGGTGTGAAGATTTCCGAGTCATCAGCGCAAAAGGATGAACTAATCCTCGAGGGCAACGATATTGACATGGTGTCTCAATCTGGTACGTCAAAACATGGTCAATTAACCCTTCCCCCTTTTAACATCGTTGTAGCTGCTTCCATACAGGGTATTTGTCGCGTAAGGAACAAAGATATTCGTAAATTCTTAGATGGGATATATGTTTCGGCGAAGGGCCCGAATGCTGAAGCATGAAGCTGACTTGTAGAGTCTGTGGGCGTGTCAATCTTATGTATACAATGCTATGAATTTCACTAGCAAGTCACACGAAGTGGTCTATTGAAATATGGTCTACTTGATGTGTTGTCATGGAACAAATGGGATTTTTGTACCGACGCGTTTCCGGTACAAGTCATAGTCATCACCAAAAAATCGTAACAGCGCTTGTTCCTCCGCTAGACATAATCAGATCGTTGAGAACGATTTTAAAACTGTGATACTAACCTCTAGTTCGATAATAAAAGAACCGCCATAATAGATAAGTAAAAAGGATAAATGACAAAGGGTTTTGTAAAACAAGCTGCGTCCCTAGAGCCCAGTAGTAGAATCCTGCATAAGAAGGATGACGAAACCACCTGTGAAGATCGTAAGTGTATGTTTAACCCAATGGTAATAGCGAACAGACGCGTAAACGCCATCAGTGACAAGTTTGTGGCCATGTTGTTTGCGGAACACAACGGAATGGGAGAAATTAGTAGAGGCATGGATCATGGCGGCGGATCGTAAGAACTGGCCGACTACAACCAAACAAATTCCTTAACAAGATTTAGTATCGTGTCTACCGACGAGTCATACAGACTTACCGACAGAAGTGAATGATGAGAATGACTTGAGTTCAGGCTTGAGGTAGAGAGTACCGAGATATTCCACCAATGCAGTACCATTCGCGACATGATACATAATCCCATTGTCAAGAAGGTAAGCTATGAAAAAAAATTAGACCGTTCCTATTCAGCTCTGGTTAACTCACAATCAACGCTACACTTCTCCAGATTCCATCCTGCAGTGACAGCGAACTCTCCCCAATGGAAAGCGGCCCAAGCAGCGATGAAAAAACCGAGCTGAGAGGTCGTCCACCAGTATGCACTGAAGCCGCCAGTAGCAAACATCAGGAACCCCGTAAAAAATAGACCACCGAGCAGAAACGCGATGGTGGACACGGCGAGAGGGGTGTTAGGGATGTTACCAGTGGGAGATGTAGGCATAGCAGTCGTTTTGAGAGTTGCCGCATGCTGTCTTATGCGTTCTTCGATTGTATCTGAAGCCATGCTGGAATAGGAGGAGGGAAAGCACCATTGTTCGACCGTTGGCCATGGCACACAAACAAAAAGGACCAGCGTCAACACAGGACAACATCGCGTTCGTATGTTTCTGAACCGATGGGCGCGGCTACTCGTAGTACATCCTGGTTTTCGCGCATACTCTACTCGGCCAGCTCATGATCCATCCAAAATTCGTAATATGGCGCTTGTCGCGCATATTGGTGAACAAAAACCAAAATTCCTACTGGAGAACGCACCTAACAATGCTATACAGACTCAGGGAAGACTACATTGACAGAGTCCATTCTTTTGAATTCAAATTATCTGTCTACACCTGGCACTGTTGATACAGGTAGCACCACTACTGATTTTCTTCCTGCGGAGCGGGAGCGTGGCATTACAATACAGTCGGCTAGTATTCCAGTCAACTGGAAACAATGGACTTTCAATCTCATAGATACTCCTGGGCACGCTGATTTCGGAATGGAAGTAGAAAGCGCTAGTCGCGTGGTCGATGGTGCTGTGCTCTTGATTGATTCTGTAGAAGGAGTCGAGGCCCAAACGAACGGCGTCTGGAAGCAATTAGATAGGTCAGTATTTCTAACCAATCCATACCAATCTGAGCTCCATCCTTTCTAAAGATATGGAGTACCTACACGGATCGTTTTTCTGAATAAGCTTGACCGTCCAGGTGCTTCATTCGCGTCCTCGATCGCCTCTTTACTTCTGCACAGGCTTCACGCCCATCCTATGGCACTCGTTCTTCCGATAGCATCATTTGATCCTCGTAATTACACGCAGGCAGAGCCTGGAATCCAAGGTTTAGTCGACCTTGTCAAATGGGAGGTTTGGAAGTGGGACGACCAAGGAACAGCAACATGTCACCCCCTTCCTCTAAGAGATCCAATGTCAAGCAGTTTAGAATTTATTCCACCTTCTCACCCCATTCTCCCTCACTTGATTCCTGCGCGTGCACGGCTACTCGAAAATCTATCTATGTTTTCAGAGGACTTAATGGAGAAACTTCTTGCTCTTCCAGCCAATCCCATTGCGTACCTTGATGTGGAGAGCTCATTCATTATACGCCAAATTCGCAGCGCTATGTTGAGAAACGAAGTTTTGCCGGTGCTCGGGGGGTCAGCTATGAAAAATATCGGTACGAACCTTGTCATGGATTACATCGGAGAGCTGTTAGCCAGTCCTCTTGACGTACCCAATGACTTTCAAGCTTCCAACAGTCCGCTGAGGCTTCTTGCTTGGAAGGTTATTTTGGATAAAAGGCGTGGTTGGATGACTTTTGTTCGAGTATATTCGGGTACGCCGCCAATTATAGATGTGCACCAAGTATTGATCTTGCTCAGGTACATTGACGCGACAAAGCGTACTCCTAAACAAAAGCAGGAACCAACGTGAGCGTGCCTCAAAGTTGCTATTATTATACGCATCTGAAGCCAAGGAGGTGGACGAGCTGCCGTTTGGTTCCGTCGGTGTAATACTTGGACTCAAACATACTCGTACTGGAGACACTCTGGTATCTGCTGGTAACCCGATATCAGCGCAATCTATCCTTCGCGAGATTACACCCCCTCCAGCAGTCATTTCTGCCTCCATCATCCCCCAGTCACATTCTGATCTGGAACCTGTGCAGGAAGCCTTGGAAGCGCTGACCCGTACAGATCCTTCTGTCCGGGTTGAAAAGCAAGAGGGTCAGCTTTTAATCCATGGGATGGGTGCACTTCACCTCGAAATCGTCGAGGGTCGATTAAGGGACGAATGGAACGCACGATTTGAAGTTGGTCGACGTCATGTCAGCTATCGGGAGGGTCTAGGATTTGGCAAAGCTTCCAAAGCAGTCAGCTCGTGGCTTTCAGATTCTTCAGGAAAACAAGTAGAAATATTCATGGCATTCGATGTGCGGTCACTCGACGATGGCGAAAAAGGGAACCCAGTTTGGGGTGACAATCTCGTTCTAGACAAGAGAGGCCAGCCCCTCCGAAACCCCAGGGTTGTGTCGGAGACTTCCGAAAGCTACATCGCTCAAGGGATTTGGAGCGCACTTTCAAACTCACCGAATAGCTCTCTAGTCATGACCCATATCTATATCCAGGTCCTAGAATACACTGTTCCATCCGGAGTTTCTCCCTCTATTTTGACGGGTGCGTCAGCGGTAATCATGCGCAATCGCCTTCGGGAAGCTGGTATGGGCCCAATTATGGAGCCATATGTCAAAATCAAAGTAACGGTCGCTGAGGACAGCCTTGGAAAGGTGGTGAAGGATATCACGGAGCATGACGGTGAGGTTTTAGATCTCGCGGTGGGGTCGACAACAGCTATGGATGGGACTGAAGAAGTTGGGGGCTATCCTGAAGAAGCCGTGTACATCCCGCCGCTTGTACTTTCGCCATCCGGCCTTGTTAGTTCCTCTGCGTCCAACCCACGTCAGCTGAAACGATCAGTCTATGCTCTTGCTCCACTTAGTCAGATGCTCGACTACTCTAGTCGACTGCGCTCTCTCTCTGGAGGCCATGGTATATTTGACATGCTCAATGCAGGGTTCAGGATTGTCTCTGAGCCAAGGAAACGGGAAATCCTGGAAGAGATCGGACGGGCTTAGATTTAGGAGATTGTGTGATGCTGGCAGAGGGGATGCGCCCCACTTAGAACCACAACTAGAACAAAAACAAAATAAGATATGTTATCGCAACTCTCTTATCTCATCTGCATCCCCAAAGAACATATCAGTATCCATATCCTCATTGTCTTCTGCTGCACCTGCACGGATCCCACCAGTATTATTCAACACCTGGCTAAACAGTATCATGCCATTTTCACTACCCGACTCATCGGAGTCTTCCAACAAGCTGGGGTCAAGCAACGATAGCGCTGGGTTTGAATTCCAGCCACGCGACGTTGTGAGGGCTTCAATAGTTTCTACATTGTCATCGGGCAGAAACAGGGGTGTTTCTTCTCGGACGTGGTGACGTGGAAGCGGTGTGGTGCCAGTGACAGTTGGCTCTCTGGTGAGGGGTACCCGAGAAGTGGGTTGTAGAGGAGGCCAAGGCTCTACAACAACACACAAACAGCTCCCAAGAATATTGAATCCTTGGTATTTGAGCTGCAAGAGTGGCTTGGGTTTTTCCTCTTCTTCTAGTTCAATCTCCATTGGTTGCAAAGGCTCCTCCTGGACGTTGGATCCCGTGTTGTTTGACGAGTGCGACGCAGTCATAGACTCTACTTGATCGGTTCTGCGGTCCGTTATCACAGCAGTCGTGATTTGCACTTCTGAATCTCCAACCTCGTCAAGGTCTGCACGGGTGCCTGCTTCCTGAGAAAAACTGGTAGGTGTCTTCGTAGAACGCCGTGATCTACGAGGAGCAAACTGGTTTGGGGGAAGCAGACTTTCATCACCCGATGAAGTCGAAATTCCTCCTTCATCTGAATCCTGTTCTCTGCGCCTAGTTTTGCGTTTTTTGCGAGTGACTTCATTGGCACCTATAACCCCCTTGAATTTGGACTTTCGCTTGCTCCGCTGTGGCTGTGAAGACGAGGGAGCAGAGGAGACCACTTTTGACTGCCTCTGCGAGGACGCTGTAACAAAATTTCTTGACTGTAGGACATCATGGGGCCATTGTATGTGATATCGTGTCACACAACCCACTTTAATAACAACGGAATGAGGCTCCGCTTTTCGAAAGAAATAGCAGAATTGATAGGTTTCTAAAACGGGATTTAGTCTTACACTTTGAGTACGCGCTGAAAGACCAACCCCCTCTGTGAGTGTCAAGCGTAGCTTTCTTGGAGGATGCGCCTCCTTCAAAAAGATTAGCTTCCATCTGCAGTTTGGCTAAGATGCTTTGGATATTGAGTGCATTGAACAAGACTCGAACAAAAGGCAGGGTACTGTGGTCTCATATCAGCCAAAACATGCTGCAAGGTTGTGTCAGACATCCAATCAAGGTGACGTTCATCGAGATACAACTAAAAGGTGGTTAAAGACCTGTCAGTGCAAATAAAACGGGATCATACGTGTAGAGGCAGAACAAATTGCTCGGATATACGTAGGTAATAGGTATTTCTTGCCTGGAACGACATAGAGTAGAGTAGGTGACGCGGTCGCGTGACAGAGGCTTCCGACTTTCCATGATCATTGTATTGCGCCGGCTGCACCACCAGCCTCTTCTACAGAAAAGCCTCGCTTGCCGTTGTGCCCACTCTAGAGCACAGTCTGTTAAAAGAACCTACAACAGTCGTATCCCTGTGGTCCTTGGGGTTGGAGCCATCTTCAGCTTTGCATCCTATCTCTTTTATCCACATCGCTCAAGTCCAATTCCAGATCAGACTTTACTCTCACCGTCTCAATTCACTCATTCAACAGTCATCTCCAGTGAAGTATCCGGACCAAATACCAAACTACTGAAAGTCGCGGTCCCTTCTCATCTTCTACCCAGCCGCGATCCATCCGACGACTCGACAGCTATATTTCCGCCCATATCCTCGGTTTACATAAAACACAATGACATCCAGGTAGAGCGGCCATATACTCCCCTAGAAGGCATAAACGAAGACGGCTCGATGCTATTCTGGATCAAAAAGTACCCTCAAGGCGAAGTTGGTCGGTGGTTGCACAATAAAACCGAGGGGGAGAAGCTAGAGTTACGTGGCCCCGTAACGACATGGCAATCGAACGATCAAGATTGGGATGAGATAGTCATGGTACGTCGAATCTGTCCACCGCGATAATCACCTTAACTTTGCTGTAGATATCTGGAGGGACAGGTATCACTCCCTTCTACCAGCTGTTCCATTCAGTGATATCCCGACAACCTGTTACAAAGACTCGCTATACATTGCTTTACTCATGCCATTCCTCTGCGGAACTCCCCCCACCTAGAATGTTAGACAAACTCTCTGCTTTTGCATCCCAGCATCCGGACAGGTTTCGCATGCAGCTTTTTGTGGACTCAATCCAGGGTCCAATTCCATCGCACGTCCCCACTCCACAGCTAGGTCGTATTGGCAAGTCGGCTATCGAACGGTCTCTTGGCCTTGACCAACATAGCTGGTGGCAAAGGCTCTTCGGAAAACATGACACCCCCCAGCAAGATCGCAAGACCTTGGTTCTTGTATGTGGACCTGAATCGTAAGACGTCTGCTGGTACAGCTCATACGGCGCAACTGACCGCTACTAGAATGGTTAACTCGATCGCAGGACCCTTTGGGCGTAACATGTCCCAAGGCCCTGTTGGAGGAGTTTTAGGCCAACTAGGCTTTACTTCTCGTGAAGTACGAAAACTCGATTACTGAACATTACTGTTGTTCCAAGTCGGTCTGCTTTAGACATCTATACACTACTCCTCTATCACCCTTCGACGTATTGAAAACATACACTCGAGCTTCGATATTAACAAAGAGGCCCGATTCTAATGACGTCTTGATTTCACATCTTACAAGTTCTGAGAGCTAGGCTAATGAAAAATGCCCGTTCCAGGTGCGTTGACGGTTCGACAACATGTTACATATCTATAACGTCAAGCGGCATCTGCAGGGAAGTCGGGGCCAGAAATCATAGCCTTGATAACGCCCTTGCCATCTTCACCCTTCCCAGTCCGAGTTGCCGTGAATGCAGTAATGGCCTGGTCAAAAGCGTATCTGGGGTGATGAAATCAGTACAGACGTTGTAGCTATTAATGACTAAAATATACCGGTGCGTTACCAGAGGCCTCAAGTCAATTTTTCCTTGGGCAACAAGAGCAATAGCAAGGGGGTAATCTCCAGGCTATCCAACAACGTTAACGCACGAAGAGCTATCCAAGTATCTCGCGTACCCCATAACGAAATGAGCCTTTATAGTTTAACTCTTTTGTCGTGAGTTGCGCAAGATCAATAGTAACATTAACGGCACCCATTCCAACCTACAAAAAAGTAAGCGTGTAGCATTAGCCCGATATGAAATACTCATGCCTGTACAAATGTCCCTCCAGATTTTGCGATGTGTAGCGCAGTTTGGATTGACACCTCCGCGCCGCTAGCATCAACAACTAAATCTATTGCCTGACGGCCTCTATCATCAATCCTCAGATCTTTTTTCATTTTTGCAGCATTCCTTTTGCTATACGTAGTCTTGGCTTCCCCCTCCTCAAATGCTGGTGGGAGATAAACGTCTGTGGCAGCATATTGCTTTGCGAAGTCGAGTCGAGCAGAGTTAATATCAACTGCGATAATGCGATATGCCCCGAGCGCCTTTGCAACTGCCATGCAAAGCAGGCCTACTGGCCCGCAGCCAAATACCACGATTGATTGATTAGCACGAAACGCTCCAAGGTTGGAGACAGAGTGGACCCCGACTGCGAGAGGCTCAATCTTGTCTGCGCTGTTATATTTTGTATATGTGTAGGACGCCAAAGACGTACCATTGCACCGTCCTCGAGAGAAACATGTTCAGGTAATGGAAAGGCCAGATCAGCGGGCAGACGATAGTATCGACCTAATGTGCCATCATATGGTGGCGTAGCCGCAAAGACAATGTCGGGACAGAGCTAGTAGAAAGGAACTTCTCGTTAGAAGTGAGGCGATGCTACGGCGATCTGTAAATGCGTACCTCATAGCGCCCAGATTTGCAGGCGTCGCACTTCCCTAAATGTAACGCATTTTAGTTCGGCTTGCGTTGACTCCCATAATTGACTTACTGCATGTTGCGCCGGGCTCCATCGCTACGCGATCACCGATCTTGAGATGTTTAACATTGGACCCCACTGGTGGACAATGTCAGGACTAAGGGCCGTTGTTGTATACGCGATTATACTGACCTTTGGAAATAACCCCTGATGACTCGTGTCCCAAGACCTGTTCTACTCAGAAAGTAACTCTACAGGCATGTCGAATGTATGTACAAACCATGGGATCATTGACTATGAAGTCACCGATACGACCCTCGACGAGGTAGTGCACCTAACACACGGATATGTTTTGAGGCCGCCAACATAAGGAGGATAAGACTTACGTCTGAGCCGCAGATACCTATGTAAGACGTCCATATATGCGCTTATACGTCGATTAGCATAGCGTAGCTCACCTGTTTTTTTAACCTCAACGAGAACCTGATCGGCGGAGACTGAGTACACAGTCAGTTCCGTACTTTCAGCACTGGTTAGACTGGCATACTTTCTGGAATGGGCCGCTGCTCGTATACTACATCATCTACACCGCGCAGGACGAATGATGGGTTATCTGACATGAGTGAGAATGCTCGGGTTGTAAGAAACAGGAAAGCAATGATTTTATATAAAAGATGCCGCGGACCGTACGTCCCGAAGCGGTGACAACTCGGACAATCGTCGCCAATCGTATTATATAAGCGACTTCAAGTCCTCCTCCTCCTCGTCAGGCTAGATAAAAATGTCAGCCGCTGCTCATTTAAATATGCTATTTTCGTTACATTGTCAGCCTACTCTTTCTCCCTATTCTTTCTTTTTACTTTTGCGACTTTCTTTCTCAAACTTCTTTATTATCTCTTCAACACTTCTTTCGTTATGGTTCAACTCACTATCACGGAATCTATGCCTGATCTTAATGGCTTAACTATCGACAACGGTCGCCTTCAACTTCTGGAAAGTTTGGGCTCCGGTGCCTATGGTAAAGTCTACCGTGCGCTCGACGCGTCGTCCCCACTCGATAGGCCTGTTTACTACGCCGTCAAATGTCTACTTAGGCCAGAGAAAGGATCAGATCAAGAGGAATTTCAGAAACGCGAAATAACTCTCCACCAAATGGTCTGCGATCACCCAAACGTTGTCACACTCCACAGAGTCATCTACGACAAGAAGTATATATATGTCGTTCTCGATCTCTGTCCTGGAGGAGACCTCTTCACCGCCATCGCTGATCATCACGTCTTTCGCAACAATCCACAGCTTGTTAAGGATTCCTTTGTCCAACTCGTCGATGCTGTCATCCACTGTCACGAGAAAGGCGTTTTTCACCGCGATATCAAACCGGAGAACGTCCTGTGCTCTCGAGGTGGTGGCGATGTTCGCCTCGCTGATTTCGGCCTCTCGACAGAAGATAGCGTTTCGACAGACTTTGGTTGCGGAAGTTCGTATTATATGAGTCCAGGTCAGCATCAGATTATATTACTCGACGTTTCTGTTCCATTGATCTTAGTCACATTGTGCCAGAGTGCATCGGAAGAGAATTCTCAATAGGTCAATACTCTACTCGGCACAGCGATATCTGGTCCCTTGGTATCATTCTCACAAACATGATATGCGGACGCAACCCCTGGCGCTACGCTACCATCAAGGATGAATGTTTTGCCGCTTACCTGCACAACAGAGACTTCCTTCGACAGGTCCTTCCGATATCTTATGAGGCTAATGCGATATTAAAGCGGATCTTTACTCTCAACCCTTTATGCCGGATACCCCTGGTGGAGTTACGTAAAGAGATTTTATCCGTTGACACATTCTACATGACAGAGGACGAGATATCGGTTTCCAACGAGATCGTACGCGCAGCGGCCCGTTTAGCGACTGGCCAGTCACACCTTCTACCGCACCTGCCGACCCTGCTATTACAGTCCCGGACTTTGCGGACGGCGAGGGTTTAGGATACTCGGCACTTTCGTCGCCTGCTAACGTGGCGAGAGCACAAAAACCACGCGTCAAATCAAAGCCTAAGAAGGCCTCGAGTGGAAAACAACTGATCCGCCTAGCTTTTGAGCGAATCAAGGGTCTCTCGTCATGAAGTGGCACACCTTGATGAACTCTGTACTTATATTCTGTATCTTATTGGTTACTGTATGTCGGCGATATATGTTGAACATATAAATATCGTGTTGTAATTGGACCTACTTTTTGATGTTTTCACACAGACCTGACCAAGCAACTCGGGGTCCATATTCGGGATCCATAAGTCAGCAAATAAACCGGAGTCTGTGATGAGATCACACACAATCGATTATCAAGCACGTGCAAAGTCGAAAAGCTGATAAAAAGTCTCCTGAAACCAACCATTTCTCCATCATCGTACCACTCATCTCATTCAATCTCTTCCTCTCTCATAGAAAAAATGGTCCAATCCAGCGTACTAGGCTTCCCTCGCATTGGTATGTTATCTTTGTCGAGATCGTATAGGTTGTTTATCTCGATTACTACTTTTAGGAGCTAAGCGTGAAATCAAGAAAGCCGTCGAGGCTTACTGGGCGGGCAAAATCTCCGCTGACGAACTGACAAAGGCCGCAGCTGATGTCAAGAAAGCAAGCTGGACTACTGTCAAGAACCAGGGCGTTGACTTTGTTCCCAGGTATGCGGTTATGAGGTCTCCATCGATCGCATGATTGCTTATCCACACAAAACTATTTCCCTCCAGCGGCGAGTTTACGCTCTACGATCATGTTCTTGATCATTCAAATGCATTTAACGTCATTCCCAAGCGATACACCGGACTTGGCCTGTCACCTCTCGATGTTTACTTTGCTATGGGCCGCGGTCGCCAAGCCAATGGCGTTGATGTCCCTGCTTCAGAGATGAAAAAATGGTAGGCTCTTATCTTATCAATTCTCACGATGATAGAAATTGACTTTTTGTTTCTGTCAAGGTTTGACTCAAACTATCACTTTGTCGTCCCTGAGTTTTCGGAGGAGACCGAATTCAAGCTTAATTTCAACAAGGCTGTCGAGGAGTTCAAGGAGGCCCAAGCTGCCGGCGTCAAGACTCGCCCCGTCGTTCTTGGGCCTATATCTTTCCTCGCCCTCGGTAAGGCCGCCAAAGGTGCCAAGTCCGGCTTCCAGCCCCTCTCCCTTCTCTCGAAGCTTCTTCCCATCTACAAAACTCTCCTTGCTGACCTCAAGACTGCCGGTGCAGAATGGGTTCAAATCGATGAGCCAATCTTGGTTCTTGACGTCGCGGCCAACTTTGAGAAAGAGTTCATCGCCGCCTACACCGAGCTTGCCCCCGTCTCCCCAAAGATCATGCTGACTACCTATTTCGGTCGCCTTGATAGCAACATTAACTATGTTGCCAGGCTTCCCATTGCAGGTCTACACATTGATCTCGACCGCGCTCCTGCCCAACTTCAACAAGTTGTCGATGCAGTCAGGAATACCACCATTGTTCTTTCCTTGGGTCTTGTATCGGGCCGCAATATCTGGAAGACCGATATCAATGCTGCCGTCAAGCTTGCCAGGGTTGCCGTCGATGCCCTAGGTCAGGACCGTGTCATTGTTGCAACTTCCTCCTCTCTTCTCCACACACCCGTCACCCTCGCATCGGAATCCAAACTTACCCCCCAGCAGAGAGATTGGTTCTCTTTTGCCACTGAGAAGGCTGCCGAGGTCGCCGTCATTGCTGCAGTCCTATCGGGCTCCCAAGATTCAAAAGTCGCAGCTGCGCTTGAGGCTAACAAGGCCTCAATCGCTAAGCGTCGTGAATTTGAACATACTTCTGATGATTCCGTACGAAACCGTGTCGCAGCCATTACTCCAGATATGCTCGAAAGGAAGAGCCCATTTGCTAAACGCAAAGAAATCCAAGCCAAGTATCTCGCCCTTCCCAAGTTCCCCACTACCACCATTGGCTCTTTCCCTGTACGTTTTGGTTCCAGTTCCCATCTAGCACAATATCCAACATTTTTGTTTCTAGCAAACGAAAGAGATCCGCCTTGCTCGTGCTAAACTGACCAAGGGAGAGATCACTGAGGCCCAATACGACGATTTCATCAAGAAGGAGATTGAGAGTGTTGTGCGGTTCCAAGAGAAAATTGGCCTTGATTTACTGGTCCACGGCGAACCAGAGCGTAACGACATGGTTCAATACTTTGGTGAGAAGCTGAATGGCTTCGTCTTTACTGAAAACGCGTGGGTTCAGAGCTACGGCTCCCGGTACGTTCCATATCGCCTATGTTTCCGACATTTGTACTGAAGTGAATTCGCTAGCTATGTCCGCCCCCCGATCATTGTCTCCGACGTCAGCCGTCCCGGGGCCATGACCGTCAAATGGAGCAGCTATGCGCAGAGCGTTACTGACAGACCGATGAAAGGAATGTTGACTGGACCGGTCACCATTCTCAACTGGTCCTTCCCTCGTGCTGATGTATCCCGCGAACTGCAGTCTAAGCAGCTAGCACTCGCTCTCCGTGATGAGGTTGTTGACCTTGAAAAAGCTGGCATCAAAGCTATCCAGGTCGACGAGCCGGCCATCCGTGAAGGTGTAAGTCAGCAAATGTTCGCAACACCCATGAGATACTAAACCTTTTTGTAATCTAGCTTCCTCTTCGTCGTGTGGATTGGGACGCATATCTTACATGGGCTGTGGATTCATTCAAGCTCTCGACCGCCGGAGTAACCGATCAACTCCAGACCCACTCTCACTTCTGCTACTCTGACTTTGACGACATTTTCCCTTCCATCCAACGTCTTGATGCTGATGTCATCTCTATTGAGAACTCGAAGAGCGACATGAAGCTTTTGAACACCTTCAAGCAATACGGCTACTCCAACCAGATCGGTCCTGGTGTCTACGATATCCATTCCCCCCGTGTTCCCGGAGAGCAGGAAATCAAGGATCGTCTGAAGGCCATACTCGACATCCTTCCCGACCACCTGCTCTTTGTTAACCCGGTTCGTTCATTGCTCCATTACTTGGTATGTCACTGACGCGATTTTTCTGTGACAGGATTGCGGTCTCAAGACCCGTGGATGGGCTGAAACCGAAACCTCTCTGGTCAACGTTGTCAATGCCGCCAAGTGGGCCCGTAAAACCTATGCGTAAATGCTTTTTTTGCTCTTTCCGCTTCAACAGCGTTTTCGCGTGCTGGTTATAATTTAAAAATGCGCTCATGCTGGAAAAAAGGGTCTTTTCAGGCCTAGTGTTGGTTTTGAGCGGCCAGTATGGGTTAGCATGGCAGTGAGGGTAGGATATGGGTGCTTCGCGTCTGGCCTACCTTTGCTTGCGTTCTCAGCTGAGGAGGGTAGCTTAGTAATGGCAATTCGGATTTCAACAATCCCCGAATGTAATTTATCACAATCTGGCATTCTACTTGACTTTTTGACTCACATGTGTAAGAAATTCAGTGAGCATTGGTATTGAGTGATACATATTGCAAGTTTCTATTACTACAAAAGTGGTCCATGAAGAGTTTCAAAATATCTAAACCAGGACCAGCGCCTTGACAGCGCCCATTTTACTTTCGCTTTTTTGTCCTCTCCCGAGCAGTCCTCTGCTCGTGACAGGCTTGATCACTTGGCAACTGCCAAAGTTGGGGTGCTCAGTTCTAGGTGTAGAACGAACACGTTATCCTGGGGGTGGCGGTGAAGATATAAATCTGCCGCGACGGTTCCCGACGGGGACGCGTTTCCCCAGCGTCTAGCGAACCTGCAAGTGACGGAAGTGTGGGGGGATTGATAAAATCCGACATAGGTCGATATGAGAGTCCCACTTTTTTAGGGGGAAAAGTCTAGTTCTTCGGGCTCAGAAACCTCTTGAAGCCGGACGCGACGGACGCGCCGCTTGACGAGCTTTTACGTGGATAAGGAACGGTGAGGTAGTCACTGCTGTTGTTCATGGGGCGAAAGATCTGGCGCAGCTCTTGGTGAGTGACATGAGCGTCGCGAGGGGACTGGGAAGGGATAAAGATGGCAAAAGCATTGGGAGATGCTGGAGAATGGGGAAAGAAAGAGGAAGGGAAGGCTGAAGTGTAAGACATTGGGTGATGAGTACTGTGCGAAGAGTACAGTACCGATAAGGAGCTCAGGTCAGTCCACGTCCTGGCTTATATAGTTAATAGTAGCCATTGTACACTAGTTGCTATTGTTTGGCTAAGAGGAGTATACAAACAAGATGCCAAAACAAAATCTACTTTTCGCCTGGTGTCTTGAACCTGCGCATCGCTCGCACTCTAGCCTCCGCGTGCTCGACAATAGGACGAGGATAGCCTAGTTTCTTCGCTACAGACGCCGGTGGATTATGTACATCTGCTACCTGTTATACTCAAGTCACGGTCAAAACTAGGAAACTCACCAGCGCCTCTCAACTTCCCAAGCTCTGGTACCCAGTATCTGATAAATTCCCCCGTAGGATCTGCCTTTGTTGCAAGTTAGTAACCAGGGATCTCTTTAGGCAACAATGGCCCCCCTACCTTTGCACTTTGATTATACGGGTTAAAGATCCTAAAGTAAGGACATGGGTCAACTCCTGTACTCGCGCTCCATTGCCATCCCCCATTGTTGGAGGCAAGGTCGCCGTCAATGAGCTGTTCCATAAAGTACTGCAAACAATGATCTAGCAAACCAACATTTCAAAGACACACAATGACATACCCTTTCCCCAACTCTCCAATCAATCATCAGATCCTTCGTCAGGAACATGGCAGTCGTCATTCTTAACCGATTGTGTAGCCAGCCCATTTGCTTCAGGCACCTCATCGTAGCGTCCACGATCGGTACACCGGTCATTCCATCCTTCCACCTCTGCAGCGCTTCACTCTCTTTACCTTGAGCCTGATCTTCAGCGGCTGCCGAGCTGTCTTCTGGAGCCTGGTGGTTCTCCCAGACCACTTCCGAAAACTTCTCCAAAAAAGGACGCCCCATAGAAACTCGAGGGAACCCCACCAGAACACAAGTGTAAAAATCCCGCCACGCCAATTCTTGAACCCATCTCCCCACCCCCGATCCTCTGCCTCCTTCAACCTTTTTTACATTCAAAACTCGCATCGTAGCTCTCACGCACTCTCTGATAGAGAGAACACCAGACGACAAGTACACGCTGTGTCGGGTTATCAAACTACTGCGTGCGAGAATCAAGAGCCCACACATACCTTAGTCTGCTAGTCGTATCTCTATCTGCTCTGTCTCTACTCTTATCGTAATTCAAGATGCGGTTGGATTTCTCGGAATTCTCGGCACCTGGTGCAAGCGGATCGACGGCGCCCAACTGAGATTGACGCGATTTCGTGGTAAGGAATCTTTCCAGGATCTATATCATGCGATTCGCTTCAGAATTGAATGTAAAACCTAACGATCTTAAGTTACCTCCGCGGCGACGTCTTCACCTTCTGGAAAGACTTGCCGCATTCTCTCTGCGTCGTTTTCGCCGAGCTCAAAGCCCTCCAGGACACCTGGAACTGATTGTGCAGAAAATTGGCTTTAATGTTATTTTGCTTGGCGAGCTGACATACTTTGATGTCGCGGCGAAGTTCGTCCACTTCGTACTCGATATTGGCGAAGATGTTTGTGGCACCTAAGTCAGTGAGAAGAGAGATGATACGCAAAGGCAAGGTTCGGCGGGGAGTATGAGAAATGGTGTGAAGAGGGATATGCAAATCAGCGAATGTTGTCTTGGATGGTGGAGTGAGTTTTAGGGGGATCTTTTGGGGCAAGTGCTAACCTTGAGTTTTGACAGATTTCGAAGAGTGAAGTCTATCCTGCGGGCAGATCTATCGTGTGCAACATAGTCTTGAGGACTGAGTAGAAAGATGACAATGAGTGGAATGTCGTCTGCGATTGCTTGCTTCGACGCCAAGGAGAGAGCACGGTTGTCTGTGACTGAAAGGACGGGTTTAGTCGAAACCAAGTAGAGATAGATGGTATACACCTCTAAGGTCGCTCATTCTCATCCAATATACGACTGATTTTCCCTTGGCTGGTGACTTTAACGCGTCGTTCAGCGTGCTCACGAGCAGATTAAAAGGGGGATTTGCGTCTACAGCGGCTGCAGCCTCGGCTGTTGCGACTTTGTTGGGTCTGAAAGGCATGAACTTGAGTTTTTTGTTTGCTGCTGCGAGGAGGGGACCTGCGTCGTTTCTTGGGTGCTTTGACATGGCAGTGAAGATGATGGTGGATGGTCTGAACATTGCGCTATATATATAAATACGCGAGACACGCTCGATCTGGGCCAGCGATCGTATGACATCATCAATCATGCTTATGTAATCTCCTCTTCTTCTCTTTCTTCCGCCTCGACGACTTCAATGTCCAACGGGAATGTCAGGATCGCCGCAATCCCCGTGAGCTGGTTCAATTCTAGATAGCATCTTTTTAATTAATTAATTAATTAGTTAGTTAGCAACCCACTCACGTTGTCCAGACTCGTGCATGCTTGAAAATATAACTACTTCCCCGCCTTTTTGTTGTACAGCTTCCACAACTTGCACATACTTTTTCCGTGTAACTGGCTCACTCGATCTACACAATATATAATTAGTTTTCTCTTGTCTTTTTCTCAGCGCACCTGAACAAGTCATCTGAAATCAACAGCGTCCCAATAGCACCACGATCTGCCGCAAGGCATACATGGTCGGGGCCATACCACGCCCTCATTTCATCAGTCCCCAGCATCTTGAAAAACCTACAAAAATAGTCAGTTCAGCGTATCCATCGCACTGTAATTAGACCAGCACTTGTCCAGCATAATACCCTCTCGAGCAAACTTGGTCTCTTTTAATTGCGTGGCAATCTGCACAAAGCTCAGAACCAATCTCAGTCTTAATAGATAGCTCACCGTTGGGCTTTTCAAAACCTCCACCAAACTATGCACATGTGGGCTACTCACATGCACCTTCACCACTTTCTCCTTCAACGCACGTTGCAGCGCTTTATCCCCCCGCCTACCAGCTTCTTCCAACAAGTAGCTCAACACCCCATCCCTGACCCACCCGGGACTCGCTATCACGATCGCTCGTAGCCCAACATTCGCATATGGTATATGCCGAATAAAGGACTCATACAGCGTCACATAAAACTTCACCATCCCCTTCTCGTGCTGCGAAGCACCAGAGCTAGCAGATTTCCTCGGTATCGAAACGTTGATCCGGTTCGCAACGAGCGTCATATGTTGCGATAGTAGACAAAATGCCGCGACGCCTTCTCCGCACACAACAGCTCCCACTTCAGCTCCCCTGCCCGGAACAATAGCTTCTTCTACCCGTCCAATCGCAACACTATCCCACCCATCCGCCTTCTCAATCCGCACATCACGGTTAGCCTCGACATCAAGCGTGTGGAACGCCCCCATCTTTACATGCGGGTTCTCCGATGTGACACGGCCTGCGATGTGCAATGCAGCTGAAGTAGGTGGAGGTGCAGAGGAGCCGCTTTGGTCTCCGTTGTTGTTGCTGCTAGACTCTGCCGTAGCAGTGGCCGGGGCCGCTGATGATGAAAAATCCACCTTTCCGACCTGTAGTGTCAGATTCAGACGAACACGATGGGATTCCGTAGATCCTGTTGACGAAACATTTTGTACGCGTCTGGGGATTCTGTAATTAGCAGCATGATGTAGAGAGCACCGAGAGGAAAGAATTATACCGGATGGTAGGAGCCCGAACCGAGTCGCCGGCTTGAATAAGATTATACAGATGCCACATATCCTCATCGTCCTCTGGACGTAAGGTGACGTGACCCTAAGCAGTATTGACAATAGATATGATAACAGCAGTGGCAGATCGTACAGCACCATGCTTGTCGATGTGCCTATTTATGAGCTTCATGGGATCTACGCGAAGTGATGATGGCAAGAAAGCAGGTTGATATCAATTTGTTTATTTTGAAGTGATCCGTTAACGTTTGTTTCCTCTTTCTCGCCACAACTATGGACAGGTAAGATTCCCATCCACAAAGTCGAGCTTCGCACTCTTTTCTTAGTGTTGCCTCTCAGCAACTCCAAAATGGCATCACTAGCAGCAAGACTCGTCGAGTCCAATCCTACTCATCGGCATAGGTCGTCTCAAGACGATGAAGACGACGATGAAGCTCTCTTTGCAGAGTTGGAGGCCGAGATAGAAAATGACGGTGATGCTGCATTACGCGAACACGGTCTGGACGCCATTAGAAGAGAGTAAGGTACTCTTTTTCGAAAAAAAAACTCTCCCTATAATCCCACTGTCTGGTTTCTTTTGCCAATCCTGACTTTCTATGATTCCTCACTAAGAATGGCACGGATGCAGGAGATGAAAGAGGGTGCACATGGCCAATACTCCGAGGTTAAGGATGAGAAGGAAGTCGTACGTGTAACAGCGTAAGTACTAACTCTAGCAATGGATCGGATGCTCGACCCATGACAAGATTCAACATAACAGACACGAACCGAGATGCGTGGTCCACTTCTTCCACACAAACTTCAAGCGATGCGAGATAATGGACAAGCACCTTTCCGTAAATTATGGCGTTCAAACTCCTCTATGCACTACTTACCTAAGTGTTCTTGCTCGACCCTTAGATTCTCGCCAAAAAGTATTTCTCGACGCGCTTTATTCGCGTTTTCGTGGAGAACATACCGTGGTTGGTGGAAAGGTTGGACGTCAAGGTTCTTCCTTGCGTGATATGTTTTGTGGACGGAGTATCCAAGGACAGGTAAAGCGTTGATATTTGGATTTCGCGCTTTGTGTTGAACGGGCACATTCCAGGTTGATTGGCTTCGAGGAGCTAGGAAACTCTGACAAGTTTGAGACAGCTGTCCTTGAGCTAAGGTTGTCGTTATCTGGTGTGTTGGGCGGATTATCACTCTGATTGATAAAGTCTGCCATCGAGTAACGTAATTGGCAGCAATCGACTGGATAGGTAAACCAATAAAGGGCGTCAATAACAAATAAATGTAAGCTTCTTACTGAATAGTTTGAACTCTTGGCCGTGTCACCCAACAGCGAAGCAATCTGGGACATAGCTTTAATGCCAATGATGCCCTTAATAGCTAAATTGGTTTGGTTCGCCAAGTGTCCAGCGAAATCGTCGGTGCTGAGCTGATTCGCTGGGATGAGGGAATCCGTAATCAAGAATTGGGTCCATTGATCAAGAAGCCTGTTCTGCAGAAATTTACATCAGATCCCTTTAGGACTCCCTCAGTGACAATGAGGTACGTATTGCGTGAGGTGAGATCTGTCACCTGTCTTCTGGGCGTAACTCAAGGCCATAATGATCATGTTACCACTTTCTATGAGATTACGAGTGAGACACGTGCAATGGAGGAGTCCATCGACATGCAGCACCTTCAACAGGCATTGCCTCATCATTTCCATCATTGTGACCGAGAGCGTTCGGATAACTTGAACCTGAAAGCATTGTGCAGCAAGACAGAAAAGTAAATCGAATGTCGATGCCCTACCGAGATCGTGTACACTCCATTTATTAGGATATAGACCAGTTGCCTGATATCTGAACAATCCTTCCAAGAGGAATTTCCCGAGTAGCGGATTCAGATACAGCAGTACTGGCCATGCTGGGAATATGACATCGACTGTGTTCATGTTCTAAACTAAGATGTAAGATTGCAAAATGGGTCAGAACAGCCTGTACTCACCCCGTCACTAGAAATCTCTTGTGACTGACGTCAGTAGACATGCCATTAGACTGGTTGGCCTATACCTTTCATGAAAACGATGACATCGGTAGTATTCCAAGACCCATCACGGTTTTTGGAGATAGTAATTTCGGTTGCCCCGATAGCCTGTCTAATAGACAATGCAACGATGGCAGCATAATCTGCAGAAATCCTGCTGGCATCGCTATTGACTTTGGCATCCAGACTTCTAGCTCTAGACAAGGCATTGTTAAAGTCCCCGAGGAAGGATGATATCTATCGGAAGAGTAAGCTTGTGTAAACGAAGGATTCCAACACGATCGAAACTCGCCAAGCTTGATGCTGTGGAAAATTGGCTCCAAAAGAAGAGGCTACGAGATTGTGTGCCACCCCCTGCGACAATATATCGAATAGCAGGATCGCGAATATGGCCAACTGAGAAGACAACAGGTGCGCTAGCACTGTTGATAGAGCCGAGGTCATGAGCCAATCCAAATACCGGCCAGTTGTCTTGAATAGCGCGGAAAGCGGTGTCTTGCGTATTAGGGAGGCGACCGTTGTTGATGAATTGTGCTCGCACGGTGACGTCAGCTCCTGATTGGAAAGTCGCGCTGACACTCTAAAATTGGTATTGGAATCAAAGCGAACAGAAGCGCAGTGGACGACCTACATTTGGTGTGGAGTAGAAAGCAGACCCGTCTGATAGCGATGAATCAGCTACCGAAGATACACGACGTCTAGAAAGAACGAACATTGTGTGTGGTCATTGGCTTCTGCCAACACCGCTGGTGATTGTAACTGTACTTGATGAGTGATGATTCCATTAGTATTCGAAGTTGTCCAATTCGCTCTCAAAGAATTGTCCCCAGAAACCCACTCTGCACTTATATCCGAATAGATCTGAACGGAATGAGATGCACCATCGGTGGACGCGGCAGAAACGGCCATGTAGGCAAATGGTGTGGATTGTTTCACGAGATCCGTAGCCTTGGTTGTACATTAGCAATGATGAAATTAATAGCAACACCATTGCGTACTTCAACTGGGCTCAAAAAGGTGACAGTGAGATCCACAGGTCCGGCAGACAAGACAAAAATGCTCTGAGTGGCGGTAAACTGGGGAGTATGAGGGTCAGCCGTTTGAACATTACAACCCAAGAATACATACTTGAGAGCTCTTCTGTGTCGCCTTTGTGAATGTAGCACCAGGAACGCCTGGCACACCTAAAAAGCTGTAGGCTTTTCCGTCGACTTTGGCAAATCCGGCCCACCCAAGGATCTATAAGAATTTAATCGGAAGATTCGAGCCATTTTGAGCACGAAAAGCCTACGGCGCCTGTCCAAAAGGTCGGCCACGCGTCATTCAAAGCAGCACCTAAAAGAACGCATCAACTAATGAAAGCATATGGGCAAGTGGATATATGGCTTAACCTGCTCCCTGGGCTAACCAGGCAGAAACGTACGGTGTGCGGACTGCGAGAGGTACTGACGGTGGATTGAAGGGGGTTGCAGTCCAAGTGATAGCTTGAGCGATTGCAAAAAAGAGAAAAAATGCGTACATATGGTAAATGGGTGCCATCAGGACCGCACTGCAAGAAAAGCTAAATTGCTAGCTTTATACCGTGTGCATGAGTGGTGCATGGCGACAGATCATGGGATGACAATCTATGCGTGGTTCGTTGCCCGGGACCCGAGAGCTGTGTATATGTATACCCATGTGCACGGAAGCGAGACCGTCGCGTCGCGTCGCGTTGAGAAGAGGACCGTGAGAACGCTTGTTTCAAGTTATCTAAAAATAAAACCTTGGCCCATATGGCAAGCTTTGCGGCTGACCAGCCTCCTCTTTACCTTTGTTCTCTAGTCCCTGGTGGCTCTATCTTATCTACTCTTAATGCTTTCGCTGTTCTACTCGTTGCTCTCGTTCTTTCCACTGCTGGCTCAGTCTATCCCTACACACTTGCGAAACCGAGTGCTAAGGGACACCAAGCAGGTCGAGTTCTCTATATCGAATCTGTCAACTCCAGATCGAGTTGAATCTCAACTGGATACCTTTTCGGTCTCTAAACCGCTTCTCTCTATGGCCTATTACCCGAGCTGGGCGGCAAAATCCTATCCTCCGGAGATGATTCCTTTTAACGCCCTCGACTGGATCGATTTTGCGTTCATACTACCAACTGAGACCTTTAACACGTCTTGGGACTCGGATGGATCATCTGATTTGCTTCACCGCCTTGTATCAGCTGCTCATGCTAAAAACTCCAAGGTCAAAGCCAGCATTGGTGGTTGGGGAGGTAGCAAGTACTTTGATTCCAGTCGGCCCCCTAGGGATATACTTATTAACGATTTGTCAGATTCTTTTCTTCAGCTGTCGCCACCCCAGAAAGCAGACAAAATTTTGCACATAACATCTTGGAAATATATAATGTCTACAATCTAGACGGTGTAGATCTCGACTGGGAGTATCCAGGGCGCCAAGGTGCCGGTCAAAATGTTGTTCACCCTGATGATTCTGCGAATTTTCTATTCTTCCTTCAAACTCTTCGCAAAGTACTTCCTTCAGTTGCTCGTATATCTGTCGCTGCTACCCAGACGGTGTTTGCCGACTCTAATGGCCAGCCAATGAAGACACTCGAACCTTTTGTTCCCTTGATAGATTGGATACTTGTTATGAATTATGACGTATGGGGCTGTGGGTGGTTACCTTGTGTTAAAGCGTGCTATCTCTTACATTCTTTCACAGCTTCAACTGAGCCTGGGCCCAACGCGCCTCTAGATGATGGTTGCCATAATTCGTCACAGCCTGACTCGAATGCTGTCGCAGCTGTAAAAAATTGGGTGTCGGCTGGTTTTCCCGTACAAAAAATCGTACTCGGAGTTCCAGCGTATGGCTATATGTCGACATCCTCTGCTTCACAACTTCGCCAACGAGGAAGCACCTCATCGCGTTCTGTCATCTCACCATACTCTACCCCTTCACCTCCAACCCCAAAAATCGTCAATAGCGACGGCGCCTCGGAAGGCCAAATCAACTTTCGCCAACTCGTAGAACAAGGCGCATTAGTTGCCTCTCCGTCAGCAAACGCTACCGACCCAACGACCTTCGATGCTGGTGTTGGCTTCGAGAGATTCTGGGACCAATGTTCATCTACTCCTTTCCTTCGATCTATCAAGACGGGTCAAGTCATCACATATGACGACCCCGTTTCCTTACGGAAGAAAGCGTTGTTTGCTTTAAAGGTCGGCATGTTTGGCGTCAGTTTTTTCGATATCACCGGCGACACGGACCAATCAGACTTATTAAGTGCTGTCAAAGATGTCATAACTTGCAAGCAGTAATACTACAATAATATGTTGTTTATCGGGAACCGCTGTCATTGAATATACAGATGCTTGGCGTGAGTAATAGTTTACTACTATCGGGATCGAGTTACCAATTGAAGCCGCACTCAGGCTTCTCCGAGCTCGCTTCTAATCTCTGGTTCGCTTTTCCCTTGAAATATGTCAGGTGGCCTCGTAGCTGCCAGATTTATGAATGAACTCTGAGAACTATTTGCAGGGATAGAAGGTCACCTAGGCTATGCTTGGAACGGTGCACATGGACAACGCTAGCTTCAGCTTCTTCGGCCATATGTGCCGTCTGCTGGACTTTGTAGAAAAGCCGTGGTCCCATATCGGAAGCTGAAGGTCGACATGTTCATCACGCTTGCCATCTTGCAAATTGCCACTGTGCTTGCTGCCTCGGCTACTCCCATCGTGGATCTGGGGTACGCGAAGTACGAAGGAGTGATTGATGCTACTACAAATAATATTCATTTTCTTGGGATGCGTTACGCTGCACCTCCCACCGGTACCATCCCATCGTAGTCACATTTTCCCCTGTTTCATGGTATCTATGTTTTAGGGAATTTACGATGGAGACCTCCACAATCTCCAGAGATAGTAGCGGAGGTCCAACAAGCAAATACTCAACCTCCATCATGCATGTCTGCGAGTTCAGGGACTGCTCCATCTAGCCCATTTCGTGTCGCCGTTGCATCTGAAGATTGTTTGTTTTTAAAGTATACACAGTGTTTATCCCCGCTCCGGTACACTTTTGATATGTTCCAGTGTTTTTACTCCGCAATTGGCATCAAAGCTACCCGTCGTAGTTTGGATCCACGGGTAAGTGAAAGCCTTCATTGTTAAGTGTTGCTCATCATAGTCTGAAAACACAGGGGTGGATACGTTGCGGGAAGTGCGCCATCTTTCAATGGAGAGGATCTCATTCGGGAAGCGAGCGGGGGAGTGGTTGCAGTCGTCATCCAATATAGACTTGGAGTTTTCGGCTTCTTGGCTGGAAAACGGGTCAAAGTCAACGGCGCCTTGAACTCTGGCCTATGTGGGTTGTATTTCTTAACTCTACGGATGCGGACATAAACTTTGTGTTAGTGGACCAGGAGTTTGCTCTCCGGTGGGTCCAGAAACATGTACGTGGGTATCTGTTATATTCGCCCTCCGACACCAATATGTGACAGATAGAGAGATTTGGTGGCGATCCCAGAAAAGTGACAATCTGGGGCGAATCTGCTGGTATATATGCTCCTTACCCTAACATGACTTATATTTTTAACGTTCCCTGAAGGCGCTGGCTCAGTTCTTCAACATGTGATTGCTCACAACGGCAGGACTAATCCTCCTCTCTTTCGAGGAGCTATCACCAGCTCAACATTTTTGCCTTCGCAATACCCATTTAATGATCCGATCCCAGAGGTTCGTCGTACATCTCATCACAATACATTATAGGTTGAAACCTGGTCGTTAGACGCTATACCAAGAAGTAGTCTCTCAAACCAAGTGCGCTCGCTCACTGTGCTCACATTTCAATGCACAAGTTCTCACGCTGTGCAAAGCTGCTCACTTGCTCCGGATACTCTTGCTTGCTTAAGGGGTGCTGATATCGGCCTGCTCCAAGCCGCAAACATCAAAATCAACGCCGCTGGTTTCTTTGGGACTTTCGTATTTGTTCCGGTCATTGATGGAGAATTCATTACGCAGCGCCCTACAGTAGCTCTAAGGCAGAAAAAGGTTAACGGGGTACCTATACGTCTTGCTGCATTGCCCAAACCCCAGCACTTACCTCTGTCTGCAGGTGTCGCTTATGTCTGTGACTAACGTTTTAGAAGGCTTTAACTTTGTAAACCAAAGCACAGCCGCAACTGTGCAAGCAGCGGGGTACGTTAGCCAACTGTTTCCCAAATTTGGCTCTCGGGAGGCCGCGGCTGCTGCTTCCTTGTATCAAAACTTGGGGCCTCCAATTTCTCAGGCCACTGCGATCATGGGAGAAGGTAGATTTATGTCACTTGATTTTCCTGTATTGCTGACCATTCCTTTTGTAGCAATATTCATATGTCCGACATATTACTTGATGCGTGCATTTGATGATGCATTCAAGGTAAACTTTGTGCCGGGTTCATTGTTGACCACCTCTGCTGAAAGACAATAATTTATGAAGGGCGTTTTTGCCGTTCCCCCGTCACACCACGGAGATGACGTTCAATACTACTTTCCCTCGTGAGTCCGATCCTCACCTGCGCCTAAGACAAACATTGAACTATATTTAGACAGACACCCACCGGATTCCCTGCATTTAACAATACCGCGTTCGACAAAGCATTCTCCGAGTCGTTCATGGATTTTGTCACGTCATCAAACCCTAACATCAAATCGGATCCCTCAAGCATAACGCCGCGTTGGAACTCTTGGCTCGGGGCAACGGAGATGTTGTTTAATAGATCTACTTTGGGAGAACCTGACGTGCGACCTGTTAAAACATCAATGACTTTACTTCAAAGATGCGGGTGAGTTCATGAGGCCAAATTGTCAGGCGATCTAGCGTTGATAAAATTGGAACCTAGATTCTGGGAAAGTCTCGGTGGCTTATCTGGCCAGTAGAACAGAAATCTTATTTGTAATTCAGAAGCCTCTCATGGAAGAATTCTTTTCCTGGTGTGCAATTTCAGACCGGCGTCTTATATTTAGCTGCAGACCAAGAGCTCATAGTACTTCCATCAACGCGCTAACACCGATGGGATGCTCCGGGGCGTGCTAAGGTGCGAATTCTCAGCCCACTCGCACCACTGCTTATTAATTGTAAAAAAATCGAACAAAGACATAAAAGAAATGAGAATTCCAGACACCCTGAGAGACGCTTATGCCTCATACTCACAGGACAACCTTCTTGATGCTAACAATTCTTATAGGGTATGCTGTGATCGGATTGGCGGTGGCATCGCCTGTGGTAGATCTCGGATATGCAAAATACCAAGGCACTTTCAACGAGACCAGTCAGACTACACAGTTCCTTGGAATACGCTATGCTGCTCCGCCCACTGGTAAGTTATTATCTACAGCCACCTCCACTATGTTGATGCGAGCAATAAACAAGGTACCCTACGTTGGATGCCGCCGCGTCCCCCCGCAGTCACAAGTAGTACACAAATGGCAGAAACAGAACCAGCAACATGTTTTATGGCTGGTCAAGGAAATGCGCCCTCCACACCGTTCCGAAAAAGCGGAGTGTTGAAACGGGATCCCTTTTTTCCTTCAGAAGATTGTTTATTTTTGAAGTAAGTAGAGTAGTTCTCTCTCCTCCTTCTTGCCAACTGGATTACTCTAGCGTATACTCTCCTGGCCAGCTCTCACACAAACCGTCTTTTCCTGTCATTGTATGGATTCATGGGTATTGACTTGTTTTCAAGTTTTCTGTTGCCTTTGGCTTACTGTCGATAGTGGCGGCTACATGGCAGGGAGTGCTTCAGGATTCGGAGGTACAGATGGCTATGACGGAACCAATCTCATAACGGCTTCCAACAATGGTGTCGTTGTCGTCGTCATTCAATACCGACTTGGTGTATTTGGTTTTTTGCCTGGAAAGGAGGTAAAAAGGCACGGTGCACTAAACGTCGGACTACGTGGGTTCAAATTTTGATCATTCTGCTTTTACTGAGCCTGTGGTACAGTGGATCAACAGTTTGCCCTTCAATGGGTGCAAAAAAATGTGAAGCCGTTGTACTTCGAGTTCACATCAGTGGTAGCTGACTACAAGTCATCCATAGATTCAAAACTTTAATGGCGATCCTAGTCGCGTCACAATTTGGGGGGAGTCGGCAGGTATGGCCTCCCACATAGCCAAAAAAAACCGTATTGACTATCTTTAGGAGCGGGATCTGTACTACAGCACATTATTGCCAACGGGGGAAAGACTTCGCCCCCTCTGTTCAATGCAGCCATCACTAGCTCTTCATATTTACCCTCCCAGTACCACTTTGGTGATAGAATACCCGAGGTAACTGAATTTGGGTTGTTCTTAGTTCTATACAGTGATCTAATTTAACAAGATATTATATAACGAGGTCGTGTCCCAGACGAAGTAAGTCTTGAAACTTTCGCTATCGCGCCACACGCTTAGATTGCTCTTCTAAGCTGCTCCTCTACTTCCGACACATTAACTTGCCTCAGAAGGGTCGATGCTCAGACACTGGAGGGGGCCAATGTCAACGTTGGTAACAGCGGATTTTTCGGCACCTTCGTGTTCGTCCCCGTTGTGGATGGGGAATTTATCAGGGAACGCCCAACAGAGGCCTTGAGAAAGAGGAAGGTCAACGGGGTGTGTGCATCGCTCGCGAGACCTGTGCCTTCTCATAATAATGTGCTTAGGACATGATCCTAACAGTCACCAATACATTTGAAGGTGCCCTCTTCGTGGATCCAGCTACTCCTCCCAACGTAGACGTCGCCAACTATGTGACCCAGCTCTTTCCTGATTTCACGGCACGTGAAATTTCTGCCGCAGTAGCGCAGTACAGGCACATCGGGTCTCCCCAGTTCCAAGTGGTAGCCATCATGGGGGAAGGTAGACAACATATTGACAGTGCGAGAAAGCTCATGACTAACCCGGAATATTAGCTATTTTCATTTGTCCCACATACTACCTGTTGGAGGCGTTCGGTGGTCATGGTTTCAAGGTGAGAGAGAGATATGTGACACGGGTTTATAGTGGCAGGCATAACTAGATTCACCCAGTCCGAGTTTGCAATTCCCCCTGGAGGTCATGGGAATGACGTTGCCTACTATTTCCCTTCGTAAGTGTTTCTACGAACGGCTGCCATCTCGAGTTTTCTTAAAAAGACTACAGGAGCAATGCGGGGGCTCCCCCAGCGTTTAACAACCCCACCTTTATCAAAGCATTCTCTGAATCGTTTGCAGATTTCGCTATAGCCCACAATCCCAATGTCAAGGCCAGCCGACCAAAGAACATCACTCCAAGATGGGAATTGTGGGCAGGTGAGACAGAAATGCTTTTCAACAGAACAGAAAGTGGTGAACCTGATATCCGTGCCATCAAAACGTCGCGAGCTTTACTGGAGAGGTGCAAGTGAGTTCCTGATAGCAAAACTTCAATGGCTTGCATTGATCGTTGCGCAGATTTTGGGAGAGTGTCGGGCTGTCGACGGCGCAATAGTGGGAAGGAGCAATGCCTTTTATCTCTGATAACTTGCTCCAACAGTTGCATAGCAGAATGGTTAAGAGTTTACAATGATTGAATAAACGTTCAAATAGAACGGTTAGTCCGTATCTTCATTAGGTTCCTCCCACATGTATTGAGGTAAGTAGAGTCCAAGACATATTGCAAAACATCCAAGCATGAATAGAACGGCATAAACAGCATAACCTTTGAGCAAGTGGTGCTCAACGGAGATTGAGAAAAGTGACGTTGCCATCGCTGGCCCTATAGCCCTTGCAATCGAAACAGTCGTTTGCGAAAGGCCGTTCGTCGCGCCCAGAGATTGTTTGTTCGGAGCTGAAGCAGTGACATACATGAAAATACATCCTAAGGGATGTGTCACAACCTGGAAGAACGCAAAAATTACACATCTCGTACCGAAGGCCATATCTACGACCACCATTAAAGTAAGCATGATGGCTATGCATACCCATGTAAATGCGGTAACACCAAACTTCTGGGCACATATGCTCATGATTGGGAATAAGACGAATATCGGAAGGAAGGCCGAAATTCCACACATGAAAACGCGTTTTTCCCCAACAGAACGAATGATTTTGGCGAAGTACAAAGCCTGAAATGAACCGCATAAAAGACCGTACGAGCCGAGAATATATCCGATCGTGGGCGGACTAAATCCTAGACCACCTATCTCGATCGGCATTGCCAAAAACAGAGGGAGAAGGGCATTTAGCGATATGTTGAGGTATGCGAGGCTCATGTAATTTGATACGGATACAATGACGGGATATACCAAGAGCTGTCGCAGCCCCAGAGGTTCATCCTGAACATGTGAAACGGAGCTCATATCTGCATCAGACGGAGAGCGTCTGTGAAGTGACTTCTTCTGGACCGTCTAAGAGCTATTAGACCACGAACCGTTGTACACAGAATAGGGCCCGTACCTCCTTGAAAAGTGCAAGCGTAATAATGAACGCGAACAGGACAAAGCTTGCCGTAACCAGGCAAGGGAGGAAGTAAGGGTATTCCTTCCAGAATTTTTGCTTGAAAACGTCGGGAAAACGCTCTGATGGCTTAGACAATGTCCCTCCAATGAAGGGCCTGTGGCTTATCGTTCAGAGCGTATAAGATCAAACAAGGAGTCGAAAAACGTACCCCAGCGTTGCACCTGTTGCCCATACAACAGGCATCAATGAAAAGCCTTCCGCTCTGTTAGACTGGTCCGTTAAATCCCCCATAACGCTTTTCATTACGCCTGTACAAAACGGTGTAAAACTGATGTTAATAAAAGAGGCATTTGCAAGTACCAATGTTTCCATTAAGAAGCCCGCACAGACATCGACTGGAGAACGTATTATAAACACTGTATCTGGCTCACAAGTGAACCACATGCCTTGCTACTAGCCCCAAAAAAGTCCGAGAGAGGCCAAAACTTAGCATCGACGCAGAAAGCCCAAACAAGCCAATTATAAGAACCGGTCTACGACCAACACGGTCTGATATACGGCTCCAGTGCAAGACGGTCATGGCTTCAGTGACAAAGAATAATGATTCCTATCTCATATAAGTTGAAGTGGGTTTGGATAAGGGGAGTTGGCTAGCAAACACACAATAAGCCCGGCATAGTATCCGACTTTACGGTCGTCACCTCCAGTAATATTCAGCTCACTAACAAGCTAAGGATTGGATTAGCCTACGTAAATGAGAATGTTTCAATAACGCACTTGGTTTATATAAGGATATATAGACATGCTGGTTAATGGTTCGCATACTTGCAAAAGAAGTATGATTGAGATTTGCATCCATGGTAGGGATTTTGGTTTTTTGGAGCGGGTCAGTAAGGCAGTTTCTTCGGTAACGAGCTCCCTGTCGTCGCTCATGGCAGGTAGTTGAGTTTGTGGATAGATATGAGACAGTTGGAGCTTGCAGGGAGTAAATATTCCAATGCAAGTAAAGCGCTTATAACGGATCTTGGGGTAAACGTCTGACCGACTTCATGGAACGGTAATGCGAATAAGTCTGGTGTGTGCCGGTCATTCAATATTCGATTCCCATAAACGCGTCTCATCCCACTGTACTTTGCCACGCGTCGTGTGGTGTCACCAGTAGCTGTTATAGTACTAGGCAAGCCGGGCGGGATTGGAACTGATAGAACAGTTTGCTCAACATTGTGCGCGCGCTTGTTCGCCATGTTGGTTGCTGCGTTGTTGACTGTTCTAGTATAAGCTGGGCCAGCGTCAAGCACGTCAAAAATGTCAAAGCTAAGGCGAGTAAGTATCGCTGGCTTCCTATATTTAGCTTTATCTTTCTACTAAGAGGCGCCCCGACTTTCGAGCTTATGGCGGGAGGATCCGCATTTCGTTCGATAATCATTTGACACGTATACATATGATAACTGTATGGAGCCTTCGCATCTTCCTGCTATGCCAACGGAAGAACCCCGAAACCATGCTTTTGGTTTCTTGGCGAATTTCTATTGCGTGGGTCTTCCAAGGCGTTCTCTTTGACACCTATCGATGGATTCCCTTTCAACAAGAACTTCAGATCCTGATATACAGACACCCCAGAAACAGCACTCACAACTTCTGGTTCTAGATGGGCTCCAGTCCGAGATGTAAGCTGGATCTTCAAAAAGGGATCCTAAAAATTCTACAACGTCAAAATCGGTTTCCTTGGAATTCGTCGCTTCCACCCAGACGGCAAGTCTTTTTCTGCTCACCCTCTCACTGGGTACTTCGGCGCATTTCTGCTATCGGAATCCAACAAGGCAAATCAAATCCGTGTCCACGAACTGTCCAATCAGTATCTTTATCTTGTTCAGCCGTTTCCTTACGGCCCGTCACCTCTTCGCGACCGAAACCCGCCTCGTTGTTCCCCGTTCGCGTCGACATAATTAGCGCAACTCTAAATGGCAGTGACGACCTCTGGTCTTGTACCGCAGTCAGCGTGAGATGGTCTCTTTGGCCTTCTGACATTAGTTTCTAACTATACCGTATTAGTCTCTCATTTAGACCATGTAAGGCATGAAAAGCTTTCAACGTGGTACTGGCACATTAGGTTTTCACTCTGCTTTCCGGGACGTAAACTATGGCAGCGTTCAAATTTTAAACAGGTACAAGCTGTCGCCAGCGGACGCCTCCCCGACACTCATTACACCCACTTCCGCGCTATCCAAGGCAACTGACCTTCCATAGCATTTGCTGTTGCCCTGGGTTCAAAACCAGCGCCACTACCCCAGTTGTTGTTCCCGTAGGTCGCATCAAAAACCCTGCCATCAGATACATCATCTCCGGAGAGGCACACGGCATGATAGTATGCCACTGTATGCGATCGCTTTTCCATCGCTTTTCTGCCCCGCACTATGAGCGGGGAAGGGAGGGCGAAGAAAGAGTCCCTGTCTCTTGCTCAAATTGACGTTACAGCTGAAACTTGTCCCCCCTTTTTTTTTTTTGCAGACTCCAGAAGACCAGAAAAAACTTTCCTCGGAGAATTTATTGGTGAGCACTGCCCGCGTTACAGCCACTAGCATTTGACAAGGTGCCAGCATAATCAACAGGCAACTTTCGCCCCCCCCTCTCCTCCCCCCTTGTCAATCCTGTCAATCCGTCAAGTTCTCGCCACGATCGAGATCATGCATCATCAAATAGTGATGGCGCATAGAGTACGGGTGAACCGGCGATCGTCAATGGAAAGACGGGAAAGGTGGGCTATTTTTTTGCAGAATTCCAAATGCTGATCGACGGGTTCTCTTTCATCCTGTAGGGATATCTGGTAATAGGGTACCGATCAATGCATTTGATCATCTCAAGGAAAAGCTGTATATGCCCACTACAGAACACGAGTCTCCGTGGACGTCATTTTTCTCCACATGGCCAAGTATACTATTCCTTTGTTGGCTAAGTAGGGTTTTGGGCTGTCAAGTGAGTGGACCCTTATCCGAACAAGTGAGGACGCGTCCATGACTTTGGTAGGATTTCTACAAATCAAGAATGGAGCGATCGCACGTTCTAGGAGACAAGTTGACCCATTATGCTTGGACAACAACGACGGTGGCGACGAGTCCGTGCCGGTCGAAGTGTTTCGTCATCTTCCCGCCTCTTCTGCTCTAACTTTATATATCACTTCACTCACAGAAAAGCGGGAATATTCCGTGGGTTACATATTCTCGGAACAGCTGGCAAGTCGACATTACACGCAGTTGAATTTCTGCTTGAATATTGGAGTTTTCACTAACAGAGGGGCAGATTCGGTCTAGGCCAACAGAGCTCGGGAAGGCAGGACCCGTTTGTTTGGTAAAACAGATAGTCCTCGGTATCGGGTGCATCAAAGGTAGAGCGATCGTTCTAAAGAAGCAAAGAGGGCAACCGGCTGGTCCATTACGGCGAGCTATGGCAGACATTTACATTGTCGAACGGGGGTTGCCTGCATGTTCCTTTCATTGCACTTGTCCTTATGAAAAGGGGGTGGCTAACGAACGGTTCCTAGTAAGGTGACCAATCATTCAAGGCAACCTTTTTTGGAGCATTTAAGGCTGTGTGACCTGGGGCGGCGCGACGGCTAGTACAACATTTTTGCAGAGATGTGTTGTACTCGAATACGTAAGTACTGAGCTGGCTGTTGGGATGGATGGATATCAGAAGTTATTGTGAGAAAGGGGTTCTTGTTTGGTAAGATATTTTCTGGTTGGAGACGATGCACGTAAAGGAGAGCTCATAATAAGCTCGGGACCGACGTTTGTTTCTGATGTTCATTTCAGTTTTCCTTCCGCAGCACTGTATCCATTATGTTACTCTGCGCACAAAGTTGACCCTTGGCGCGGTCGTTCAAGTTGTTTGTGTTTGTGACCATTGTTTCCACACACGATTTGTTGGCCATAGATAGGTAAATTGGTGGGACAGCAGATATAATGACAGATCAGATACAGCAGGTCATTGTCATTGAAAAAAGGCAGCTTCTGAGCCGTGTATGAAACGAGATCGGTGGCCTGAGTATTCAGGTAAGAAGTGACCCAAAAAAAGCCAAATGAGATGGTTCTCTTCTTCTTCTTCAGCAGGCTTGATATTGTGTCTTATTGTGCGTTGCCACCCGCATTTCGCCCATTGTTCCTCCCCCCCTTTTTTTTTTTTTGTGCTTTACGAATTACGAGTCAGTGGGCACGATCGATCGACAACGTGTTATTTTTCACAAGCAAAATAAAATTTTATTACCGGTGACTTAAGTGGGTGACGGTGGGTCGCACGCCACTTAATTGGCAGGTGTCAATGTCTTGGGGGGGGGAGGGCGACATGAAAAGAGGCAGGAAGACCATTTGGGCCATGGGAAGAGCCGAGATGTAGTCGGTTATCCGGAATTGGATAAGACGGGGCCGGAAATAAGATAAATTAGGGCTGGCGTTAAATCGGGGATCCAGGATAAGATTGAGATCTACATCCGTCGGAAGGAATATAAAAGCAACGAGTTCATGTCTCAGTCGTGCAAGCTACAGCCCATCCCATGTCCATCTTTGCACGACCCGATTCACCCCCACCAAGGCAGCCATCGCCCGAGCCAATGACGTACTCACCACTACCACTGCGAGCTCGCAAGGGAACAACGTCAGGCAGGATGACATCAGTCCGCTCCTGCAACGACCTGCGCTCCCGCTCGCGCACCCTCTTACCACCGTCACCAGCTCGCTCTCACTTTAGTGAATCGGACCAACACCGGCGTGCTTCCACTCTTTCTCACGCCATTCCTTATCGTTCTCCTCCCTTGACACCCACCATACCCTCACCACCACCCCCCGTCCCGCCGCTCCCGGCCTTTGTCCTCAACCCACCGACACCACCCACGAGCAAACGTCCGTCTCTTCCTCCGCCTCCGCCGCCGGCGTCTTCGGCACGCCCCTCCGGCAAACATCTCAAGATTCCGGTCACTTGCTTCACCTTTTGTACAATTGCCACCGGCTCTAATAAATCACTGAAAACTTGATACCATCACTCTCCTTTCCCCCTTCTTGAAACATAAAATAATACCCTGTACTAGTTTTGTTCTAATCCTATAAAGTAATCCAATCCTACTTTACTTACTTAGTAACTCGTTCCTTCTTCCCTTGGATTTCTCTAGCTAGCACAACTGAGAAAATAATCACATTCTTTCCTTGGTTACCCGTGAACGTTACGACACTCTCGCAGAGTCTAAATCTCCTGAAACAGAAATCTCGTGTCGCTTAGCTACATACAGTATGGACACTGTACCCGTCTCCGTAATTTCGCGCTTTTCGGAATCTTGTTTATTCTATACAAATCACGTTCGTGTTTCGATCGTGTTCCCATTTAAATTCGCTATTGTACAAGCCTTGAGGCCGCTGCGGGCAACGTCCCTGAAGGTGGTGTGCCGCATCGTTTCACACACTATCTCATGCAATTACCACTAATGACTCCGTACATGACGCACAAAAAAAAAAAGGGACAATGAAACGACCACGTAAACTTTACGTGGGACATACATACAATATTTTTCTTTTTTATAGATAGAAAAGGGGATATAGCAAATAGTATGACGATGTTAGCAAGTAGACACAGGATCCAATAAATATGACTGCAAGTGTGGTACAGACAGGCGAAGAAGAAAGCAACCAAATTGTCCCTTTGATACAAATTATATTTCGCCTTCATAGTCCCGATATCCTTTCCCGCAACGTCCGGTCTCCACTGTGCATAGAATCGTTATTACTTGATACCTGTTCATATCGTCGCCCGCCTCGTCCACCAATCCCCCCACCGTTCCGACGATGCGACCTATGACTTTGACCTTGGCCGTCCTCTCTATCCCGGCTTCTTCGTTCCCGTTCCCGTTCCCGCTCACGCTCCCCTCGTTCCTGAATAGGTGTTGAAAGTCTCGCTCGCTGTTGTTGCTGATGCGGTTGTTGACGTTGAGATGGCTGCTGCTGCTGCTGCTGGCCAACCACTTCCATCTTTTGATAATGATGATTCATCTGCCCTCCACGTCCATCCGGCACAACGGAACGCCGTGGTGGATATTCACGCGTGTCCGTCCCTTGTGACGAACTATGAGAGCGCCCGTATCGTTTATGAATCCCTACCGGCGGCGGCGGAGGTGGCCCGCGCTGGGGAGGTGAGCCCTGAGATGTGGATTCCGATAACCGCGGTTTCTTGTGAGCGCGAGGGCCGGTAGGCGGGTTTTTTGTTGCGATACCGTTCCCGCTGTCTGTCGTCGTAGGTCGTGATACGTGATGATTTGTCTGTGGAGATTGCGATCGATGGGAGACATTGTTGATGCGAGCCGAACTCGTGAATGCATCGTAGGATTTATCGAGTTCTGAGCTATTTTTGAATTTTAGGAGGACAAGATAAGGAACGATGGACACAGAGCACGATTTACCTTAATGAGGATATGGCTCGGTGAGATTCTGTATCGGGGGTTCATTTATTCCGTCGGTTCAAAAAACGATAAGGATGAAACTCCTCACCTTTCAATGCGCTCTCTAATTTGGCCACGACCCTTCGTAGGCTACGTACCTCCTCCTTGAGCTTTCCTGTTTCGCTCTGCTTCATAATATCATACAGCTCATCATTCTCCTCCTTCAACAGTCGCGCTCGTTGTATGAGAGCGACATTCACGGTATTCGACCCTGAGGTTGTGGTGGTCGGGGAAGTTTTGTTTAAATGTGGTAATAGCACAGAGACCAAAGCCGGTGGAAGGGTTACGGGATTGCTTGTCGAGGGACCAGGCTGAGAGGCTAGGAATTGACGCAAATGCGTGAGTTCATCCTATGTGATTCCGAATCGAAAACAAAAAAAAGATAACCATATAGCTTTCAGGACGCGTGTTGGTAAAGGGAAAAGAATAAAGCACTTCTCACAGTAATTTCGGCGAGTTGGGTATCGCGAAGACGTAAGAGAGCCTCGAGTTCAAGCTCCCGCGTGGAAGGGAAATCCATTACTCAAGAAGATGGAAATGATTTTGTCCAATTTTCACAGTGACGGAGGTGAAGTAAAGCGCCAACAAGAGCTGGAATGTGATGGCGGAGATGGGGAAGATTTTCTCGCCCCTTTCGCAGTTGTTGAAATTTACGGGGATTTTGACAGTTAGGCGCTGTTGTTCCTGTCTTGGATGAAACAGTTTACATCCGCTGCTTGTGTACAACAAATGACCTTGGAATCAACGCCCCTGTAGGGATTGGAGCAGAAGGGCGAACCACTGGCGTAGAGCACTGTGGGTGTCACAGTGTGTGTGTAAGTCCAGTGAGTATAACAACATCTATGGGCGCACCTGGCTTTTTGTTTGGCTGGGCGCTTGCTTTCAAACGCATGCAAATAAGTACTAAAGTTGAGTCTTGTTTTCTTTTTGTTTTTTGCCTCCCCCAATTACGAAGAATACGCAAAGGTGAGTTCGGTCTATTGCCCACCTATCTTTGCTATGATGTCAACATATATTCACACTGTCTTAACGACCGTGTCTTACAAACGCGTTCGTAATGATCCTTTTCTACAACGGTAGCTGAGCATTCTTGATCTCTTTCTTGGCCCCCATTTCAAACGGCAGCTGCTAACTATTTTCTACCATACAGGATTCTAGTGAACAGCTTTGCGTGCATGTTTATATATATATTAATGTTATGCATGTATGTTTCAGGGAATTTCAACCTCTCCTTCAAAGGCACCTTGAGGAATCTGTCCCTGATTTTGGGTTAGGGCACCATTCAAGATGTAAAAAAATGGAGCTGATTTCAGCTGCGGGGGCAACGATTGATAACCAACAGCCAGCGAACACCGGGGACAGTTGAGACGATACTGCCGCTCATGACCGCCTATTTTTCTATGGCTGCTTTAGTGAAAAGAATTTAGATCGCAAAGATCAATGTTCGTACCTTTCGACTAATATAGGATCTGCTGGTGTCGTGTTCAACTTGTACACCCGTGCCTTCGCCGTCTCTGTATCTTGGGCTCTGACAATAATTGCGTTGTCAGTCTTACGTCGCGGGAGAGTAGCAAGGCTCTTGTCAATTACGAGCTAAATCCGTTTCTACAATCAGACAGACTGATGTGAAATCACCATGTGGATGCCTTGTGCTCACAATGAACTCTCCACATATACAATCTGTGAGGCGAAAGGTGAATTTCGTAAAGATGTGATGGGTGTGTGATGAAAGATGAACTTACAATATACTCGGAGTGCTGCCGCCGAGGAAGCTGTTGGTTGTGCTAGGGTTCACATGAAATCTTTAGCGAACAGTCCATCACGAGTGATTGAATAGCTCTCACCATCAGTTGAAGATGAGACGGCTGACCGAGAAACGACCTTGGGCATTACTCGAGGTAGAAACCAACCGCAGCCTGTCCAGGCACTGAATAAACGTACTTACAGTGACTTTACAAAAGAAAACACCGCTTTTCGGCATTGCATCGCATTCCAATACCACGTGATCATTCTACGATCTAAATTGTTTCTCTGCCCCGACATTTGGCTCCCACTCACCTCCTTCATCTCGACGCTCAGCCCGCTGTGCGTCCCAGTCCATTCGGGAATGGCTGAAAAAGATGCCACAGCGCGCCTTCGGAGAGCTGTCAAAGGTTTCCTATCTATCATACGTTTGTCCACGCCATTTGACTAACCCTTTGCCTTGCTAAGAAAACAACCTATTCCTTGTGAAACGACTCATTCAGAGAGCTGACATGAGAAACCCAGACCCAGCACCACGTCGTTACACCTCTTTGGCATGGGCGGCCGTATTGGGACATGAAGAAACATTCGAGTTTCTCTTAATATCTGGTCATGACGACTCAGAGCTGAGCCGGGTAAGCGCTGGACGCCACCCTTTCCTCAACTGACATACTCATTCATTCTGTGGTTATACAGGACTCTGAAAGCAATACCATACTCATGCTTCTTGCAGACCATAAGCCACCCACATGCAATCTTTATGTTTCACAACAATCGGAGGTAGATTCGTCCGGGGCCACGGTTAGAATGGCCCGTCTATACTATGATCGCTATCCTGGGATCTTAGACTGGGCAAATGGACAAGGAAAGACTGCATTGCACATTGCTTCGGTGAAGGGGAACGAGGAACTTGTGAGGGTACGCTATATTTTCATGCCATGGCCCGCAGTCCCATATAACTTGTTTTCTATACAAGATGTTTTGCGACCTCGGTGCAGATATTGACCTCCCAGACAACAAGGGCAATACACCTCTGCACTAGTAAGTTGTTCAGCTTATATCTTCCCTATATGGTATCTTAACTGTCACCGTAGCGCTAGCTCGTGGGGTCATATACCTGTTAGTCCGGTCATCTTCTTGCTCTTGCCCATTGTTTTTATGAACAAAAACGCAGGTCGTGCAACTTCTCATAGAACGCGGCTGTCAGTATGCGGCTCGAAACAATGAAGGTTTTACTGCTTCAGATTACGCGTACTCGTGAGCCTAAAATCTCCACTTCGCGCGTTATATTTCTTATTTTTTCTCATTGTAGATTCAGCACCAGAGATACCTTGCAAGATACGGCTCGGCTGGTTTTTGAGAATAACAAGAAGTCACGCAGACAAGTCTTTGCTCAGGCGGCTGAAAGAGGCCACGAGTGGGGCAAGACTTCTCCTATCGCCATGTCACCGCCAAGCCTTCCACCAAAAAATCGCGATGCCTTTCCTAGAATGAGAAGCGGTTCCGGTACGAGTCGGTCTACCACTGCCTCGGAGAGCGGGGAAATGGATAGCAATTCCTTGGCGCCCAGTCACCAAAGTCAATCGTCCTTCTCAGCCTCTTCATCTCCTTCTGCAGGATCAAACTCGTACTACCAAAACCAACATCTTGCACCCCAAACTACAAGCAGTTCACTAGTGGCTAACCTTAGCTCGGCGCTTAACTCATCCGCATCGACACTATCTCCTATATTGAATCGAATGCGAGAACGTGATGCAGATGCTAGAGAAAAGTATATGCTACGCAATAGAAGTGGAAGTCAAGGAACCTCCTCTACGGACAACAATTCGCAGAACGGGTCTATCATTCCCCCACCTGCTTACGGAGACAGTATCTCTCCCTTGAATATTACATCCAACAGCGGTACCACGACTCCTAGGCGGCTGCGCCCATCTGTATCAGCAGCACAGCTCCGTACACTAGAGAGCATAACGCAGGGCGCTCAAGCGATACATACTCCACCCGAATCTCGTAGCAGATCGGGGACAAGTCCAATCTCACGGCCACCTCCATCCCAACCTACGCATCCCTTACTCACGCGATCCTCGTCTACATCGGATTCTCCGCGATCGCAGACCAGTGCGGAACGAAGCATTTTCGAAGGAGGTTACGACTCTTACATAGGTCCATCAACTCAGTATGCACATTTTCCCGAACCACCTCTGGTGTCAGAAGACACAAGCACACCCATCGCGAATCGTAGAAAGGCTTTCCATATACTATCCAAACCTTTACCTCCCGTTGATCAAACCCCCAACCATAGACGAGGAATGTCGGCCGCTTCTGTACGTGGTACATAATTTATACAGCATATGTTTTTTATTCTTTACTTTTTACCCTCCCGTGCCACTTTGTAGTACCAGTCTTTGTATCATCTACTTCTCCCTGCTTTGACTGTTGTTGTTATAGCTAGCTGTATAAATATACAAGTGTTCAATGGCTGGTTCTGCCGAACAGAAAATGACAGGCAGAATTATCGGAGACTGCCGGATATGGGTGTGAGGTGTGATCGTGGCTCTAAGCAAGTTCAGTCAGAGCCCTGCAGTACTTAAGCCCTCCCGAATGTTCTCTTCCAGTTGTCTCTACCCCCTTCTTTGCTAGTAATGATTGCCCCCATTCCAGATGGCGATCCCGACCCCACCACCCAGATTCCTTGGCCCACTGGCCGCCCACGTTTAACAACAAGCCCCAACGGTTCATCTAAATCGGCTACACCGAGCGCTGATGATAGCGTTCATCGAAACACGCCCCAGTCGGTCAATAAGGCCAGGGCAGAACCAACCAAGCGTCGTTTATCGACATGGAACCTTATAACGCTTAGTATCTCTATGGCTGGAGCTCAAATTGCTTGGACCGTTGAGCTTGGGTGCGTTCGTGTTCAGACAATGCTTACTTACCACGATGACTGAAAGATTATCTCCAGCTATGGCACTCCATTTCTACTTGGTCTCGGACTCTCTGAACATGTAACATCCCTGGTATGGCTTGCTGGACCCATCAGCGGGCTCATAGCCCAACCCGTAATCGGTAGGCACTTCGACAACGTTCACCGCAAGCTCAAATATTCACGTAGTATCAGGTGCTGTATCTGATTCCTCCCCATCAAGATATCGCCGGCGGTACTGGGTTATGTTGTCTACCATCGCCCTTGTTCTCTCTACGTTTACTTTAGCATACTGCCAAGAGCTGGCCGCCGTCCTCGTGGACGTGCTTGGTGGTGGATCGGGTGACTGGGATGATAAAAGGAATGCACAGGTGGTGTAATTGTCTATCGGGTTTGTAAATCCTTATTCACGACGAACGAATAGGTCCAGCAGACAGCCATCGGATTCGCCGTGGTCTCCTTTTACATTTTAGACTTTGCTTTGAATGGCCTTCAAGCTTCTCTCAGGAACTTGCTTCTTGACGTCACTCCTGCGGACCAGCTGAACGCTGGAAATGCTTGGCATGGCCGGATGACCAACGCTGGGAACATCATCGGATTCGGGTTCGGTACGCACTGAATCCGCATTAGCTCTAAAAGCCAGTATACTGAACACTCCTGGATGTATATAGGGTTTCTACCGCTCGCTAGTTTGCCCGTCATCCGACTCTTAGGGGGCGACCAGTTCCGCAAGTTTTGTGTCGTCGCTATTGTCATTCTTGTTATCACCGTTTGGATAACCTGTTACAACCACGAGGAACAGGAGCGTTCAGCCATACATAAAAGAAAAGACAAGTTAGTGTTTTATCTTGTTTAGCAATCGGTCGCTAATGGTCGTATAGCAATTTAAAGGACGTTCTACGTAATATTTATAAAACCATTACTACCCTCCCTAAACCTATTCGTCGTGTCTGTTATGTTCAGCTCTTTGCCTTTATGGGATGGTATGTAGATCCTAAGCAACTGAAAGGTTCTTTGCTGACTTTACGCTCTCAGGTTTCCATTCCTGTTTTACGCGTATGTCAAGAGTTATAATTACTAAAGTACATTCACCCAAATTATCTTAGTACTACATACATGGGCCAAGTCATGGCCTATGAGCATGGAAAGGAGCCCGACAAAGATTATGCCACCCGTACGGGAGAGTTTGCGATGCTCATCTACAGCATTGGTAAGCCAGCCAGCTACCACCTCATCACAATGACTCTCCTCACTCCTATTGACAGTCGGTGTGGCCACCGGAACACTCTTACCTCATTTAGCTAGTCGCGACCGCCGACTCCTAGCACACAAGGAGGACGTGGATGAAGACGCTGAGACTGCTCGTCTTCGAAACACTGTACGAGAATGGCGCGCCGAAGCTGCCCAGCATGGAAGGCCTCTCCGGTTACCTATCATGCCATTCCTGTTACGGAACATTTGGACAGGTGCTATGCTACTATTCACTGTTCTAACCTTCTCAACCTTCTTTATCACCACGGTTTTTCAAGTATGTCATTCTTTAAACATAATTTATCGGCATCCTCATGGGTTTGTTTCCCGCAGGCAACTATCTTCATTAGCCTAGTGGGTATTTGTTGGGCCGTAGCGATGTGGGTCCCATTCGCAATTATTATGGAGGTATGTTATAACAATTCCCATGACATATCGCACGACACTTATATAGAATTAGGTTCTCAAAGAAAATGCAACTCCATCAAAACCTGCTCCTAACGCGCGACGACCGTCGCATACCCGTGTCTATTCGACACCTGCCCTTCGCCGCCCAATCGACGAGCAGCAGCCATTGCTCCGCCGTAGATCTCTTGATGATTACGACACGGGTACGGAAGAAAGTTTGTTGGTAGCACCTGCAGGAGGGACAGTTCTTGGAATCCACAATTTGGCTATCGTGATGCCTCAGTTCATTGTGAGTAGCTAGTCTTCGCAGTATGCCAGAGTCGCTCAAGGCTTCTACTAGGTTGCAATAGTTACCAGCATCATATTCCGTATCGTGGATGGTGCACCTCCGGACGCGCCGACAGGCGGCGAGACATATCTCGGAAAGACAGGTGTTGGTTGGGTTTTACGTTTTGGTGGATGCTGTACATTGATAGGCGCTCTTTTTGCGAGACGAGTCGCACCAACACCGACTGAGAAGGCCATGCGACGGCGGCTTGGCGAGATGCAACTTTTGCGTGAGGAATCTAGTCCTTGATATTTTGCCATTACCATTCTATCACACTTCAGTTATGTTTGATATTGCATGTAATCTGGGTTATAGGTGCTGTTCTTGTGAACTAATATACTAATGGTCAACTTGTTACTATTACACTTGAATGATGCAAAGGGCATAGTCCCAGTCGTCCATGTCATTAGTAGATATGTAGCGACAAGGCACTGGCGTCGTTGGTGGACATACGTCATTATCCAAAATTACCCGCAAAACAGATGTGACTGAAAAAAAGTAAGCCGACAATATTTGACGTGAAAACATCAACAACTCACACGTAGAGGTCCGCGATGGAACATAGAGCAGCCGGATAGAGAGGTTTCGTTCCAAAACAGCAGAAAATCCCGGCTTCGATCTTAGATTGCGGATCTGATTCACAAGCAGAGGGTTTTCTGCCATAGATATCAATGAGTTATGCCACCCAGAAACCTCCAAATACTTGCCTTCCCCCTTGACACAAATTAAACTACATGCGTCAGCGCCCTCGAGATGCGATACTCCCCACTCCAGGGCCGACCCGTGACTAAAAGATTTGTGATCTGTATCATGGAAAGAAGATAAATTTTGGCGAAAGAAAGAAAACAAATCTCCTACGATGAAGGAAGGTGGGTTTAAGTGACTGCATTTCATGGTCGCCATCCTCATCATCGGCTGAGGCTGCACGACGCCCAGTATGTAGCAATACCTGTTTTTCGATTGACGCATCTTTTGGGAGTGATTTGACGACCGAGTATAATGTCGGCCCTCTAAAAACCTGTAAATCTTTCAACACTGCATCAATCATCGCGGTGATATGATGTACCTCAGGGGAGAGATTAAGCGCTTTCTTGACGTGGCAAAGATCATCCACGTTTATGAACCAGTACAAAGCAAGTTGTGTGAAACCGGTCCATCCTGCACCGAAATTGGGTTTTAGGACGTCAGTTATTCGGGACACATGTTGTGATGCTAAAGCCGTCTCTAAAGCAAGCGACCGTGGAGAAGGAAGGCTGAGCTGGCTAGGTATGAGCCCAATTTGACCAGAGATGAATATGCGCTGGTTTGCCTACGAGCAATGATTGTATACACTTATCTGTGACACAACATTGATTCGTACCGTGATAGCTTGAGAATATGGCCCGATATTGGCAGGTGCCCAATAACTGAGGCCTTGTACATGCAGCGCGTGGCGACGAAAGTTTCCTTCAGCGAAGGCTATGCAATCCAGACGGACACGTATCGGGGAAGGAAGGTCAACGGCTATACATGCACGTGCCGGTGGACTAGACCCAAAGAAGTTGGAATAAACAGCGTTGACGCGAGAAAATAAAGCAATATCTGAAAGAAGGATGTTTATATTGGTGCAGTTCGAGATACGAAGGTCGTGTTCGCTAAGACGCGCTGTAGATCGACAGACCAATCAGAGTTTGACTACAGTAATGAATTTACTGACCTTGAAGAAGCTCAAAGCACTCAATGACCTCGGCCTCCAACGACATGTCTAGGGAAGGAACTTGAACTGTACGCTCAATGTTGGATAGATAGATCCAAGGGCCCAATCTCTTGCTACCAGCGATCGAAACCGCTGGGCGGTACGAATGGATCATTTTAGAAGCGTTATGGCCTTCGGCCTTGGTATTGTCCAACTGGCAAGTCATTACGGCATCGCGTAAGAGAACATGTTCCCCATCCAACAATGGGGGTATCCGGAGCTGAAAGGCTCCCGAGTCTGGTTTGGCTTCAAGAGCTACATTTTTTATACGCAAGAATGCAACGGCTGCGAAATCGTTGTCAGAATGGATTACTGTTTCCACTTGTGCCCTAGCAGGAAGGTTTCAATCGCTAACACCGAGCGTGATATATATGCATACAGAACAATACGGTGCTTGAAGATTGGACAATCTAGAGTCAAAGTTTCATATTCACCGCCCTCACCACATATATGAGCACCGTAAAGTTGATTCTAAGGTAAAATTTAAAAGCAGAATAAGTGCATACGAGATAGCCATTTACCAGTTTAACAAGGGTAGATTGCATCTCGGCGAGAGTTTTCCCTAGATGCTTGGTATTCAGCCCAATACCAGCCACTTTGATGAGGACTGCCTCCATTCCAGCATCGATCATCTCGGTTAAAAGTTCCTCCTGGTTTCTATTCCAAAGATAGCACAAAGGGGTTAATCCAAGGCGATAGCACCTTTGGTCACAGTTAGATGGACACTTTGCCAGCTCAAAGTTAAGTTTTACACGTGTTCGACGCGTACGCGCTGGTAATTCGACAAGATCGCGCCTACAGAAACACCCTGAATACCAGGATGATGAGACTTGCAATTTCCAGAATACTCAACGCGTGTCCTCGAGATACCATAAAACTCACCTACTTTCACATCAGACAATAAGGCGAACAGATCTTCGGTCTCATCTCCTTGAACATAAGCAGCGCCATTGGCATCCCTGCTTCCATAATCTACTCCTTGTTCCACAGCCTCTCCAGTGATCACACGTCGATATAGGGGAACATCAAGAGCCTGTGCCACAAATTCTATAGCGTCTTGACCAACAGTTTGATAGAGATATGAGTCAATTTCCTCTATATCAAGGTTACCTCACTTTGGAAGGGCTTGAGGTTGACGTTGGGTATATCTGCGGACCTTTTCCTACCCCTGGACCCAGCGACGCCGCTGCAATGAGCTCGTGACCGTTCTGTGCGCAGTGAAGGAGGTTGAAGCAGCTGTCTTTCCCGCCGCTGAGGAGTGCGAGATATTGCATGAGATTGGTAGTACTGTAGATCAGAAACCAAAAAAGGCAACCATCCTGATTTGACTCATTTCAAATCTCATTCTTGCGCTCCCAGCCACCGCAATGCCTACGATAGCAGTCGACAAGGTCGATCTTTGGGAGCGACTCGGGAAAGAATACTGTACGCCAATCGAACAGTCTGTCCGCCCGCTATCATCTCCTGATCTTTTGCCGCCTACAGCTACAGAAGAATTTGACAAGCTTTGCTTTGATTATGGATTAGAACTAGATGAGGACGTACGTCAATTGTACAGCTTTATCTGAGAAAATCCAATATCCACACACATAGACTACTGAGGAAGTAGAGAAGGCAATTAAAGCTGGTTTGCCCGCAGAACGTCCAGTATGTTGTTGTATTATGAACACTTAGGGTCTCTTTGACGCAAACCACCGTTTAGCAATTGAAAATTGAGGTCCCTGCTAATAGGTATTCTAAAACTTAACATATTGAATCGACCATCCTTATGCAATATCTTGCATGAAGATACGACCTCCTTTGTATCGAAGGGATTGCCCGTGCTCTTCTCACCTTCCTCCAGAAGACCGAGCCAGCGCGTTACAAACTTGTCTACCCACCTGGTGGCGAGTCAGCCCTTCTTGCGGTGACTTGCGATCCAGAAGTTGGTGGGAATCTACTTGATGATATCGTATGACAATCTAACGAGCCTCGTAGGTAAATAAAATCAGGCCATACTTTGCTTGTGCGATCCTCCGCAATATCAAGTTTACCCCTCGATCATACGCGTCTTTCATTGATTTACAGGACAAGCTTCATCAGAATATCTGTCGCCGAAGACAGCTTGTGGCTATCGGAACGCATGATCTCGATACACTGAAGCCGCCATTCAGGTATGAGGCTAGGCCACCAAAAGACATCAAGTTTGCGCCCCTGGGAAAAAATAACGCTTATACGGCGGAGGAACTGATGTCATTGTACGAGGTGCGCGACACGCTCATCCAGACAAGCAGGCCTCGTTGTGATATTCTCTCTCTAGTCTGATAAACACCTCTCTAAATATCTTCCTATCATTCGCGATTCCTCAGTGTACCCCATTATATACGACTCAGCGGATCAGGTTTTGTCGATGCCCCCAATAATCAACTCTGAACACAGCAAAATTACCTTCAACACAAGGAATGTATTCATTGATGTTACTGCAACAGATCAAACCAAACTTGCCATCGTTGTGAATATCGTATCCACAATGTTCTCTGAATACTGTGAAGACCCCTTCACGTGAGTTTGAAAGTCTCGTTTTCAATCGTAACCGTCTGAACAAGGGTTGTGCGTAGGATCGAACCCGTCAAAGTTATTTCGCCTGATGGACAAGCACGCATCTCACCCGATATTCTTGGACGTCAAGCCAAAGCACGCGCATCTTATGTGAACGCTTGCACTGGCCTCTCATTGCAAGCTACAGAGGTGTCACATCTTCTGCAGAGAATGGCACTCTATAGTGCCCCCTCGCCTGCTGACCCTGATGAGCTCCTTGTCGGTATTCCTCCTACCCGGCCCGATATCCTACATGAGTGTGATATTATGGAGGATGCGGCGATTGCTTATGGGTTCAACAACCTACCACACACGTTCCCTGCAACCAGCACGGTTGCACAGCCTCTAGCCATTAGCAAGCTGAGCGACATTGTACGCCTGGAATGGGCTTTGGCAGGGTGGACCGAGGTTTTGCCTCTGATCTTGGTGTGTATCTTGTACTTTTTGGCATATACTCTACTGGAGGCTCATAGTGTTCCCATGTACATGTAGTGCTCGCATGAGGAGAATTTCGAACTACTGAATCACAAGGACGATGGGAAAACAGCCGTGAAGATCGCTAACCCCAAGACGCTCGAGTTTCAAGTCGTGCGTACGACGCTCATCCCAGGACTTCTCAAGACGATTCGTGAGAACCGTTCGCACCCACTTCCCATTAAAATATTCGAGACGTCGGATGTCGTATTCAAGGATACGTCGCGTGAACGTCAAGCACGCAACGTGCGCCACGCGGCCGCAGTATGGTGCAATAAGACTGCTGGATTTGAAATTGTGCATGGAATGCTGGATCGTGCGATGAAGATGCTAGAGATCCCTAGGATTGGAAATAGCGATACTAATGCGGAGACTGGTTACTACATCAAAGAAAGCAGCGGCAAGTGCCTCTTTACTCATTCGAACTGGTAACTATGACTTCCATGTACTGAACTATTGTTCTTGTTCCAGATCCAATGTACTTTCCTGGTCGTTCGGCAACCATATACTACCGCCCTTCACCTGTCAAAGCCAGCAGCGTATTGTCTGGCCTCAAAGAAGACATAAAGACTGCACTGCATGTGCACAAGGACGTGGAAATCGGAACACTCGGGATCCTGCATCCTACCGTCCTTGCCAAATTCGACATTGGGTACCCCTGTTCTGCATTAGAGTTCACGCTTGAGCCATTCAAGAAGAAGATGCAGAAGATTTGGACGAATGACGATTAGCGATCATTTGTATAACAGTCGTGTAATTTAGAGGCTTTTATGTAAATTGGTACGCTATTAATTGAAGGGCGACATTTTGCTCTATTACGAGGATGACAACCTCAGTGGTTGCGTCAAGCCAGGTAGCTGGCAATATTGACTTGCGTATTTCTAAATACACCCGAGTAACCCAAGGTAAGCAACCAGATTCATTTTTTGGGTCTTTCCTCTTCAGAGCCGCCCGTCATTACTACATGCATGCGATGTCAGATTATTAGACGGAAAAAAACTTTCGTGACGTACGCGTCAAGACGAGAACGGCAACGATGTAGAACCAATACTTCTGGATGAAAGATTTCTCAGGGACAGGTACAATCGGTTGTCCTTCTGGCGACATTGGTGGTGGTGTTGCCAACTGAGGCCTAATAAGAGAAGAAAGAGGCTGTGCTTTAGCGACTGACCTTTGAGAGCATGGCAGATTACTCACAAGGGAGGAAAACGGGAACCCTTAAGTACAACGGTTGTGTTTACATTTTCGAAAGACTCGAACGAGGGGGCCTTGTGGATATCTGATTTGTACTTGTTCTTTGAACCGGATTTAGGACACGCGCCACCATGAGGAACAGGGGAAACAAAGTAGTCGATAGCGTAGGGTTGTGGATTATGCACATCTACGGTATGGAGGTGTATCGATTCAGTAACCGCGTGGTGTAAATGGCACTGGTAAAGAGTAATTGGTCAACAAAAAAAGACGTCTATGCAAGGGACTAGAATAGTCCAGAAGGTGTGTGTGTGTACCTACCGCTTTGACGGATGAGATGTCCCATTGAGCTTCGGTGGTATCTCTGTCACGCTGCAGCGCGACTTGGTATATTAGTAAATGTCTGTCTTTGACCAGCTGAGAAGCCTCGGTAAAAGAGGATAGGTCCTGGAGAAAGGAGGGCGATGACTGGAAGGAGATGGTGTTGTTGTCTGAAAAGGAGATAGTTCCGCGGTGAGAGAAGGCGGGGATCTCGGCGTTGGGGTAGTAGAGACGATGCCATGTTTCGAGCTGGATGGCTTCTACAGCGAGGAAGAGCAGACTGAGAAGGATGACAGCGGGTGCCATTGTGGTCGAGGAACGAAAGTTATGTGGGCATGTGACTAACTTGATATGGGGATAGGTGGAAGCGAATATAAAAATACATTCATGGGCGTACTCTACAGTACAGTACTCTATGTCTGTCACCTCAATCCCTACCCCTCCGTTCACTCCTATTATTCCCCTTGGCATCTCGCCCGACTCTACGCTAGCCCTCCTCGATGACTTGGTCGATTTCTACCAGCGTGAGCGTGCGTGGATTCAGCGCACGCGCGACGCTCTTGATCACGCATTCGAATCTGAAGGCAGGGAGGAGCGAGGGGTGATACATTCTTCACCGACAGATTCCGAGTCTACCAGTAACAGTGAATGCTCTGAGAAGAAATATTTGGAAAAGGGGTCGGTGTCGAGATGGTCGGAGAGGAAAAAGGGGTTCAAGTTGCGACTGGATAACTTTCCTGCAAACTACCTGTCATCGCCAAAGCCTGGACGAGCGATCGGGTCGCGTTCAGACTTGTATCAGAGGAAACAGGTTTTAGATATGCTGGACAAGATGATGGAGGCTCGACTGGAGAGTTGCGAGATAGTGAGCCAGTTGGTGAGGGATACTGCGTGTGGTTGACACTGCGGGGACAAACTTGTACAAACACAATCCATTTCTTCTCCTCTTCCTCCTACCACTTACATGACCACTCGTTATACTGCTCTCGCTTCTCAGAATGACATGGAGGCTGCATTCAACTATTCTGAGGACGAAGACGACCAGAACAATGAAAACCATACCTGGTCACAACGTCTCGGTCTCGCCCATCAGCGTCCTACCGGTGTAGTTGGCACAGGCACAGATAATGATGGCGTTTTCGCCAACGTAACAGCGAAGCCATCTATGCCCAGAGTCATTCAGGACGGTACGCTGCTCCCTTCGTAACCTATATAATTGATAATCTACTATATGTGTTAGGTGATTCAACATATGTCGTTCCTGAAGAATCCAGGGCAGATGCCCCACCTTCCTATGCTTCTGCACAGGCCGATGCAGTCCCTCCTTATTGGGAAACAACCGTACATGCTCCATTTACTCCAGGCTCGACTGGAGAAGTTCACATCGACAATCTTCCAATTGGTTCCCTTTTCTCGTTCCTCTGGAATCTGCTCGTTTCCGTATCATTCCAGTTTATAGGTTTCCTCCTTACCTACCTCCTCCACACTACCCACGCCGCAAGGCTCGGATCTAGGGCAGGTCTAGGCATAACCCTCATACAATACGGTTTCACATTGAGGGGGCAACTCGATAAGGCTAACGGTTCTGACCCTGACGACTCATGGTCAAGCTGGGGTGGAGCTTCCCGTCCCACAACCAGTGATGGTACACCCCAACCATACGGCTATCACCATTATACTACCGCTTCCAACTCATCAATATACTCTGCACCCCCACTTACCGAGGAGCAAGCAGGCATGGCTATTTCTCAGGCCACAACCGAATGGTTATCATTTGTCCTGATGACATTTGGTAAAGTTTATTCCCCCCCATCCCGTACGTAAATCTTGACTGATCGAGAATGTCTAGGTTGGTTCATTCTGCTCACATCCTTACTCGGGTTTTGGCGTGTCAAGCGCTGGGAACGAGGTGTTCTCGCGTCTCAACAAGACAGCTCAAATTCATCTGTTGATACGTCATCGCCATTCGCTCTCTTCACTAGTATAGAGCAAAATTTTGCCCTGCGAGGAACATCACGTATAGAATTGCTCCGTCAAGGCTTTGGTTTTGGCAGAAGCCCCAGAACTGAAGAAGACGAGGCAACCGTTCGCGCTGAGGAGGGACATGCAACGAGAAATGATAACAGCCAGGCTTCGGAAACGGACGCGATGATCCCTGCTGATTCGAACGATCCTGCTCATAGACGGTTGCAAGCAGCGATCGACAATGACAGGAGACTGCAGCGGGATTTGAGAGCTGCTGGGCTCATATAATATTCTACTATAGAGATGCGTCGGACTTTGTTAAGGCTCAGATTCTTCAGTGGTATTATTTCGTGTATATCGTTATTGCATCTAATCCAATGAATATGCATATATTAGTGTTCTGGAATAACTTCGGACAACGTGTCATGAACCATGTCCATTACCATCCGCAGAGCTGTAGAGACAGACGAGCCTGCTCTGCTGCGTATTTGCCTTCTTACAGGTGATGCAGGCAACTCTGCAGAGCATCTTCATGACTATCCTGAGCTTCCAGGACTTGTTTATGCTGCCCCCTACGTGAAACTACCAACTACGTGGGGCTTTGTCATGATTGATGAATCAACAAACGAGACCGTCGGTTACATTCTTGGCTCAAAGGATACTCGTGTATACGAAGAATACGCCGCGAGACACTGGTGGCCAAAGCTAGCTGAGAAATACCCTCCTTCGCTTGCAAAGAAGCCTGACGATGAGCGATACATGAAGCTGCTTTCGGACATGCCGCCCCCAGCCTCAGAGGCGTGCGTCGCATTTGCAGCGGCACATTTACACATTGACATATTGGGAGCATATCAGGGACGTGGTTGGGGTAGGAGGCTCATGACGACGGCTATTGAGTATCTGAAGGGGGAGGGTGTGGAAGGGGAGGGTGTGTGGTTGGGTCTGGATCCGAGGAATGTGAATGCGAGGAGATTCTATGAAAGACTGGGGTTTAAGAGCATCCAAGGTGCAGCCGACAACTATATGGGAATCAAATTTTCAGAATACAAGTAGAACTCGTAGCGGCCAAAACCGTCTTATATAGGCAGCCTCAATCCCATGCATCAGGGGCGTAAGAAATTCTCGCAACCATATTGACAGTTATTCCGTAATCAATGAGAAAGTACATGATAGATCTGTTGAAGGATATAGCAATTAAATTGCCCAAACAATCTGTATGATTCGCGACAATTTCTAAAGAGAAGAATAGGGATGTATCATGAGTGCAGCTTGATATAAAAAACAAGTCCAACTCCATAGAAATTTCAATCTTAAATTCAGCCTACAAATGGACCTGATAGTGGACTCTTGTACAAGCTAGTAGTCGCATTATATAATCAACATCACCACGCGTGTTAGTTTGTTTGCCACACGACGCGCCTCTCTTCATCTCGCCGATGCTTTCGCGTACCCGCTCTCGGTCTTCAGGGCCTCCGTCGCCCACAAACAGCGATAAAAGCGAGTATAGCTCGCAAGGCTCAGCTCCAATTTCCTATCCTCGCAGCGGCTCTGGTGGTCAACCTCATCTGAGTACTCTCTCAGCTTCTCATCCGACGCCACCTCCACAGCGCCCAGAAAGACATGAATGGCAATTTCCAACATATGGCAATGATTACGCGAACCAGAGTCCTGAAGAGTTTCCTCTTGCTCGTGATAACCAATATACTGCTATGCCTACCTCTCATAGAGATCGACGTGGATCTGCAAGTACTGACGCCACGCTAAGCGTTGGTTCGGGAGAGAATGACATTTACAAGAAGTATTCCCTCTCGTCTTATAAACATCCGTATGATATACAGCCTCCACAAGCTGCTCAGTCGCATCCTAGTCTCGCGCCGTCTCCGAGAAAATCATCTCTACGTCGTCCCTCTGTTAGTTTCTCGGAAAAAAAGCCCGCCGTACGCGAATACATTCCCGACCAGACCATTGATCCGAAGGCTGAGCGAGCTATGAAACGGCGTGGAATACCTTCAAACATGCTGGACCTATACGTCTTGGATGCTATGGATAAGAATAATCAAGATCAAGGCGAATCAAACTTGCAGCCTTATTCCAGAGCAAGTCCGAATTACTCTGCTTACACCAGTGCTCGCAATAATAGCATGTACCGTACGGGCTCTGAGATGTCGAACTGCTCGGAGATACTTGATCCTGACGACCCGCGTGTTACTGGTGTTGAAGCAAAAAATCTAGAGGATCCCGAAGATATCGAAAAAAATGCACTTCGTCAAATGGATTACAGGGCCAGACGCAAACATCTTACTCGCATCAAGATCGAATTCAACGTTAGCTGTGAGTGCACGTACATTTTTTTCATCAATAAGCTGACTTCTTCTAGCTATGCTGAACAGACAAGAGTTTCTTATTAAGCTCGCAAAAACTCTGATGACTTTCGGGGCACCCTCTCACAGAATAGAGTCTCAATTGATAGCAGCGGCCCGTATCCTGGAAGTCGAAGCCGAGTTCATTCATCTTCCTAGTGTTATAATCTGCTCTTTTGGCGACCAAGACCTTGGCTGCTCCGAGACTCACTTCGTTAAATGTGGCGGCAGACTTTCCCTCGGGGCTCTTCACAAAGTCCATCTGATCTATCGATCTGTTGTGCATGACGAAATAAGTGCAAAACATGCCACAAGCGATCTGGAAGCTCTTCTTAACGCCCCACCACCGTATTCTATCGTCTTTCGTTGTTTTCTGGCATTTTGTCTGTCTGCTCTGATCTGTCCGCTTGCTTTCGGCGGTTCTTTTCTGGACATGTGGATTGCTGGGGCGGCTGCTTTTTTCCTTGCTGTCCTTCAGCTTGGTGTTGCCTCAAAGAGCCAGTTGTATGCCAATGTTTTTGAGTACGTGATTTCTCGAACACCATCATCTTCAGCGCCTGGCGCGCCGGAGCCTCCAACTATACTGGCGCCATGAGCAAATTCATCAGCGTCACCATCTAGACGCTCGCCTCTGCTTCTGGCAGCAAGTTTATAGAGCATATGGGCTGACGATGCTGTTGTGTGCGTTCGTAGGAGCAATTTTTTCGACTCCTCGTGTGACCACGGTGCGCGATATCCGGTAGATCCAAACCCGCCATGTTCGTGAATTGCCGCCACACGCTTGTAATATTCAGGTTCGGGTGGTAATGCGGATTTCGGGTCTGTAAAACATGTCAGATATGCAAAGCAGCCCTTTCGCGCGTCTTACCTGACAGATAGAACGTATCTTGAAGATCCCTCGCTGGATGTTGTTGCGGGACAAACAGAGCGTCAAAGCACCAAAATCCAGACTCAACAAAGGATGACGTTGGCATTTCTGCGAACCTTGAAGAATAAATGTATTAGTCAACGCGACAACAAGTCGTTGGAGGACGTAGTACCCCATTTCCAAGAAGATGTTTCTAATTTCCTCTCTGACTTTCAAGAGCGGATGAAGTGCGCCACCGTTAGTAGGAACCCCTTCGGCGTCGAAATTATACTTTTTGAAAGTCGAAGTGCTCCAAGAACCACTAGAGACCAAAGAATTTAATAACCTTTAACATCGTGTTTCTTTCACCAACTACGCACGAGGTCAGCATATCAACGGTCAAATCGGTTTCTGGCTTCGTGATTGATGTAGTAAAGCTGGAACCTTTCTTTACGGTAAACCATTGCCCTTTCCTGTGTTTGAGGTTTATCTATGATACACTGAAGTGGTTGGAGACAACGCTTGAACTTGCCGTTGGACGACTAGCTTCCTTTTCCGGAGATCTGCTAGAGTCTTTTCTCCGGCTTTGAGGGTGCCGGTTGACGCTACTTCCTGTAAGTCTGACTGTGTGGTGTCTTGGATCGTTGGGACCTAGTGAATACCATTCAAAGTCAGTTGATTGAAGTGTTATTTGGTAAGTGAAGTCACAAGTTTGACGAAACCATTGTTCTCCTTGCCGATCCATCCGTTTTTGAATGCACGACCCTGGCCGACTTTCGCGATCTCTTCACCTAACTTGCTTTTGAGTTCAGCTGGAGTAAGCGCCGTAGCTTGTCCTTTTGCGGGCAGCGCAGCCCAAACACGGGCTTCATGAGAGCCCTGAGCCAAAATTTGGGAACCTTCTTCTGTTAAATCGTGCGAAAGTATTTCGTGCGTCTCATATGTTATGATCTGTGAAACAACACATAAGCGGCACTAATCATAAGCGGCAAAGGGCGCGGGAGAACCTCGCGACTGAGCAGGGAGTTGAGAGCTCCCAAAATTCTAATCTGATCTTCGTGCGAGGATGCTGTGTGTGATTCTCCAGGAATTGTAATGTTTCTTGTATCTTTAATGACTGATTGCGCGTCGAGAGCATCTAATATGAGCTGCTGTAGCGCTTCTGCCATAATGAGGATAAGTTGAAGAGGATTTTAACATGACTCCTCTGCGATAAAAGTGACCGCCACGTGATGTTCCCGATCACATACGATGGCCAGTTTGTCGCTCTGGGAGGAAGCATGGAATGAAGCCCAGGCAAAACTCGATTCAACGAGACAAGCACTCATCGACATCTTCGATACAAGCAGCCCTAGCGCTCGCGTCCTTCGCGTCGGCCAGCTTGATGCAGAGCTACTGGATCAGGAGCTCGTTCAGCTGCTCCAAGAACCTCTCAACAAGGCTCTTTCTCTCATAAACGTTTGTTTATACACAAGCAAGTTGAGGTTTACATCTGACTGTTGGAACTAGACCTCCCTCATGGCTCGCTTTGAGTCCGAGCTGGCTTTGCTCATACAATTGTCCTTGTATAAGCTATCCATTTGGAACACTGGAGCAAGTTATGGTGCAAAACTTCAGGGTCTCAGATACTCTGCACCGCTGCCCCAAGGAAAAAGACTTGCCCGTTCGTCTAATCGTTGACAAGATAGACCCCTTGCATTAACCAATCTCCGAGCAGCGTCTGGTCTTCCACGCTCGATTTTGTTGTTCCATGGAACCATGACTATAGTCCTGCCGTATCTGCATGCAAAACTACGTTCACATGCTTTGTCTTCCGCTTGGCCGGATGCTCCTTCCTCAGACCGCAGACGGAAGGCTTGGAGTGTTCTGACCACACTCGAATCGTGTCACGCTTTCCTGGCTGTATCCAGTTTCATTTCGTTCCTATGGAATGGAAGGTATGCTTATCTTCTCTTGTGGTCAAATTCTATCCTATATCATTTCATGTTCGCAGGTACCGCACCATACCCGATAGGCTAGCAAAAATGAGTCTAGCTCCCTCCCGTAGAATCATCAGGCGTGACGTTAGCTACGAGTTCATGAACCGACAGATGGTTTGGCATGTATTTACGGTGTGTGTCTGTGTTATCTGTTGTAGCGCCAACTTACATGCTTGAGCAGGAGTTCCTCTTATTTCTTTTGCCTCTAATTGATACGCGACGTATCCGTCGGCGAATCAGACGTACTGCCAACCATATAATCTCTTTAAAATTCTTGCCATCTCAGGGTTCATCTACCACCGGGAAAAACGAAAGAGATGCGCCGCAGAAAAGGGGAAAATTCGGGTCACTACCCCCGGAACAATGCGCAATTTGTGCAGAAAATGCCTCTCTTAGTTTGGACCTCTCCAAAACATCAAATGCCTTCTCTACTTATCCTGAAGCTGGTGATTCTGAATCAGACCCTCCTCCTTTTCCCATATACAATCCATATATTGCATCTTGCGGAGATCTCTATTGTTATCACTGTATCGCTGAGCGACTGATGCAGGAGGAGGATACTATAGGATGGACGTGCTTACGATGCGGTATGCAAGTAAAAAGCGCAGATAGGTACACAACTGAGCCAGGTAGCGATGCCGCAGGAAGCGATTACGAAGTAAGTAGTAATATCTCTGGATCTATGTCATTAGGCAGCTATAGCGAGTCAGAGTGAACAGATGATTCACAACTGCGAATTAAAGTAATTATACTGCATATCTCCATTAGAAATTCTTTTTGTAGATCCTTGGGTATATAATGCACATGTTAGTGTTGGAGTCTACCCCTAACCATCCTCCTGATCAGGCAACTCGGATTGTTTAGTATCCACTGCGGGATAGCTCGTCTTGGATTTGACCAAGAACTGCAGGGTCAGCTTTTGACAGGTACTGTTGGGAGAAAACATCTGGTCTGCATGCTGCTTCTGCCTCTCGTATTTGGGTAGCAATGAAGGACCCTAGATGCGTGGTCCGGATAGGGTCACGATCGTATACCTAGATCATCATGAATATAGGAACGATGACAGTAGATAGGTTAAAAACAAACAGTTTTTCGACGGTCGTATTCTGGCGTGCCTTCTGTTTCTTGATAATACCGCTGAGGAGCCTCGTTGAGCTCCCAAAGTCGACGTAAATTGTTTGGAGAGAGGGCCGGAGGACTGGCTGTAGGTAAATAAACAAGATTCTGGTAGATATCATGTCAGATACCTGTCTTGCTGGTCTTCGTCAGCAATTTTTGCTTCTCTGATTTCGTAAAAGACGTCAATCCATAAATTAAAAATCTCAACCGGTAATCGTTGAATAACATCAGGATGTGCTGTTGAAACCAGGGAAGCAATTCCCATAGCAGTGAGCTTGCGATGGCGGGGTTCACCCATGTTATCGAACTGAAACCAGAAAATCAGTTGATTTCCATGTCGATCAGGTCACTGGTGTGAAGGACCTTGCCAAACCACTGATCCAACACCCTGCTATAAACTTGCTCCTCTTTCAGATTATTAGAAGTTGCAGTTGCGGAAGTGAGCTGGAGAAACATGTGTTTGTCTATTATAGCGACCCGGGAAAGGAATAAGATCTGCTCCGTGTGAAGAAGGGTCGAATCCTTCAGTGACGGTCAGTAAGCCTAGCAGGATAGATCCAATCAAGCCACTTACCTCCCCCTCCATTAGTGTTGTGAGGATGTGAGAAAAAAGCCCCGAAGTATGCAGTGCCTCTCCCCAGAGGTTCGAAGGGGCTGTTTGTACTAAGAGATTTAAAGAGCGCATCATGTCGGTTGCATTCAATGTCATTACTGATTCGCTTTTGAACGCGGTGAGAAAGGAGTCGAACAACTGGAGTCCGCAGGCCTACACAGATCAGCCTTTGTTACGTCGCGAGGATGGCCAGACGCTTACCTGCAAGATTCTAGGAGAGTCCAGTAGTAAATAAGACTCTACTATGCTGATAGTCTTGCCCAAAAGGTCGAAGTTTCTCGAAAGAAGGTCCATTGCCAGGGGGAAAAGATCTAAAAGGGCTGGAGCACCATTCACGCTGGTGACAGTGATGGTGTTACGAAGTGCAGCCAACCAAAGAACAAGGCCGTCCTCGTCAAGATGGGTCATAGCCTGCTCGCAAAGGTTGGCTTCATTGTGAAATAAACAGAAAAAGGGAACGTACTCCAGGTGACAGGCTCTCGCGAACTAAAGGGACCACGATACCCCCTAAAGGCGTGGATTGGGCCCTCGCCGACTAGATGGACGACAGTTAGATGACTGTCATTTCAAAGCCAAAACAAGACGAAAATGACACTAGCTTCTATGAGTTTTGACACAGTCACAAGAAGGGAACCTTTGAACAACCACTGATCGCCAGCCTCGGTCCCTATTCGATAGATATATCATGAAATTCACAAAGGTAGATAAATAGCTTACAAAGTTTGGGGAGTGGTTCAGTAATCACGGCAATGAATGGAATAATCTAATTACATTAAGAACTTATTTTAAGGCAAACTTAACAGCCACGTACCAGATCCTTAACCTGTTCGATAAGAACATTTAGACTATCATCAATACGTCGCTTGCTCTCGAAAGTATCGGCTTCGCCCATCATTTCGAGCAACTCCGACACTACTGCAGGAAGGTATGGTTCAAAATATGAGGCTTCAAATTCGAGGACCTTGTATGACGCTCATTAGCAGACGTAAATGGTCGAATTGAGAAAAAATTCCACATCGAGGCAATCCTTGATGGCCATAACTGCTGTAAGCCGTACGACATAGTCTGTGCCTGCTCCACGATCCTTCAACAAATGAACCAGAACCTCCCACAATCTTCCATTGTTGGGCAATATACAGCTATCCGATACCCATTTGCCTATAAGCCAAGCAATCCGCCGTTTTATGATGGGATAGCTAGGGATATTCAAGGTAAAATAGTGCAGATAACATCATCAGACTGACTTGCGGTCAACGCTTCTCACTTCTGAAGTAAGCTTCTGTTCCAGCCAGTCATTGAAGGGAATTACATTCTTGAGACTTGCAGCGCATCGTCCAAGTGCACAGTAAAGTGCTTCCTTTTGCAAGATAGCCTGAAGGTCGACCGCGAGAGGTTGTGCTATGAAGACAGCGTTGGCGAACTCGATCATCACCCCGATTAACAAATTTACCTGCAACTTGTTTGAATGTAGCCTCCAATAAGGGCGTAACAACGTCCGGATATTGGTGACAGAGTTGCATAAGAACTCGTTCGCTACACGGCTATAATTCGGTCAGATGGGTATGACTGGGGTGAATGAATGAATGATATAGCCCACTCTGATTTCGTACTCCCATAAATCGTTTTCTTTCTCTTCCATGTTGACCCACTCTTCTGGGTCCGCCAACCAGTTATCTAGGTCCTTAGGATTCAAAGGCATGAAACGTGTTATAAGCATTTGTATGGCATTTTCCACGAAATCCTTGGACAAAACTACAAATGGAATATCAATGCAGCTCAATTTCACACAAGACAGATACTGACAATTTTCGTTAGGAGTACCGTCTCGGCGTGTCGGTGTCCACTGGGCAAGGCTCTCTTTGAACAAAACCATTCCCTGGACTAAGCTTCTCACAGGATACACGGCTTGATTAGAATCTTTAAAGAATTTCGTTTGTCGCGTATGTTTAACGGAAAGCGATGCGCTTACCTGATATAATGGCTGTTGGATCACTGGTCGCTTTAACGACTTGGGACCAATAGAAAATGATGAGGTCACTACACAGGGGCAGTGAGGTAAATCGCGAAGCCGAAAGCTGTTGCAAGCGACGAAAGAATTTCCCGAAAGCACGGATATGTCGGGTCATAACATCAATGGACTGGCGAGCCTGGGGGTTTGGATTTGAGGAGGAAACTGTGAGCACGTTGTGGCGTAGTTCCGTCAAATTTTTGAGTTGCACAGCGGAAGTTTGAAAGAGTTCGCGAGTCTAAGAGGTCACTATAATCTAGCACATCATTAAAAAGGCCTCGGTAAGTTTTACTCACCCATGCATGGTTTCTCTCAACTTCCTCTTTGGACATCTTATCTATCCGCTGCCATGACCATATAGCCATCTTTGCCACACATTTGTAGAGGAGATGTGGGAGTAATATAGCATCATAGCTCCGGGGTGACGAGATTGTATCGGGTGTCATCGTGCTAGACGATATCGTTGATGCTATTTGAGAATAATAGCTATAAAGAACGGGGTAAAGGGAGCTGACAAGCTGTAAACTGGAGTCAGCGAGGACATTTTACACAATCCCCCAAAAGAAGTACATTTGCCATCGTTTTGACACCATTCAACATCTTCATGCTAGCAAACTCTTTCAAAATGCTATTCAGGAGCTCCAAACTCCGTCGTAGAATTAACGTGGTTTGAGGATCGCCATCCATATTTCCGTAACGCTTTTGTAGATTCGTCTCAACCGCGGTAAGAAGGTCGTTTATGAGATTGACCCTACGACAGAATTAGTCGGTGATAGAACATCGATATAATCTTTAGCATACCAGTTATTTGGAAAATCTTGTCTTGATATTTTAGACACAATGATCCCATTAAAGTGCGCAATCTTAAGTGAACAGAAGTGAGCGGATGTTGCGAGCATCAACGATGATGATCATTACCGTCTCGTCTTCCTCATCTAGGAGCATTAAACATCTATTACGAATGCGCACCCTGTGCTCATCGTTTAGAACTCTAGTTAGATGTTAGTTGTTGCATAATAGCACCCCTCAGCACCTACTTTCGAGATCGCCAGTGGTTCAATGCGGCATTTTTGAACTGGATTATAGCTTGTTGTCGGATTACCAAAGGTACTGTCTTTTGTGAGGCAATTTCATGTAGAGCATCATAGGTTCCAAACATATCGAGCATTTGTTTGAGGCGTTTACTAGATTCTTGTACTCGACGAGGATCTTGGGAAGATGCAGCAGTCAAAACATCATAGAGGTCTGTTGGAGATACATGCTCTATTTGAGTTCCCAGAGCCAAGGTAGGGCGATTAGGTGTGTTCATTTTGGTTCGAGGTCAAGCTCGAAGGCCGAGCAGCAGCAACTTTATCGACTCGTAATTTAAATAGGATACCGCGTCGCGTTACAGCATGCTGATTGTCACGGTCACGCACACTTCATGTCGAGTCGTTTACTGGTCGCCACCATCAAGCACTTCCGACTATCAAGACTACTGTATTTGAATATTCAAGCTCTGTCTTCTCGCACCAAAAGTGCACGCAAAAACCTTTCTTTACAACCAATGTCCAACAAGCACGCGGAAGAAGTTGTAAATGACTCAGAACCAGAACGAGAAGAATTCCGGAAATATGTTAGATCCCAACGGAAATCGAAGAAGACTCCGAATACGAACCACATAATTTCAGAACATGTTATCGAGATTACGGATGATGACACGGGGAATTCTGACCATGCTGTAGCCAATAAGGAAGTCGATAGCACAGGCTTAAGTCCAGCGCTTAACAGGGCTTGTAAGGGCTCGCCAGCCAGGTCTGAAGAGCGCCAGAGGCGTCACGAAATGTCTGTACAAGGTATGTCGTATCAGTGTAAAAAAACTAGATTTTTGGAGTTACCCACATCCTTAGCAGGTAAATCGCCGCCCAATACGCGTGTTCTAACGGAGGCAATGCCAGATAGCGAATCTAGCGACGGAAATGAGGATGCCAAAGTCCGTCTCACGCGTTTTGCCTACGCGGCTACAGCTCTCACGGCAAGAACTTCTGTCAAGAGACCCGCGGGTCCGCAACAGATCTCAGATGCCACAAAGCTTAAATCCCGATCCAAGCAAAAGTCGGAACAAACATTTCTGTTAGACTTCTCTCAACAAGAGCTAGCTAAATTAACGAAATGCATTGGCTGTGGGATTAGTTGGACTACCAGAAAGACTGCAGCACAGAAATTCGTCCACATCCGGACCTGCACAAAGAAAGCCAGCCTTTCGGATGAAATCATCCGGTCTCTGATTTACAAAGAAATCGGCATACCTAACAACAGCTCAGGGGGGCATATAGCAGATTCAACTGCCTCAAGAACCTTTCTCGAAGAGGTTGTCGCCAAGTCCGCGCCGAGGAAGAAAGGAAGACACGCTCGTGTTCACAATACCATTGCGTCCGTTTCCCAAACGCGAAAATCAATCTTGGACAAAGCACGTGCCGTCATTGGGGCTCTCCCTCCAGCCCAAACAGATAGTCCAATGCTGGACGTCGAAACGAGCCTTAACAACACTACCACGCAAATTTTTGGTATGAGTGCTTTGGCCCGAAAACATGGCCCCCAAACCAGCAAATTATTCAGCGAACCCTCCGGAACGTTAGGAAGCGATACCCTCAGGCTTTTATCTATCTCAGAACAACCTGTTGCGCCCAGTGATGTAATCGCAGGGCAGACACTTCCCAGTGAATGTATGTAACCAGTAAATGGATTTTGTGCAAGCTGACCATGTTCATATCCCTCGTTATGTTAAATACGCCTACTGTGCAGGCCAGTCTAATACTTTGAGCAAGAAGGGGGTTGTTGAGGGTTTGAATGAAACCACGGTTGTTTTTGGAGACTTTATTGACCGCAAACCAACAAGAGCTCAAGATAGTTCGTCGAAACGGGGCGACGATTGTGCCGACCTTTATGAGCGTGAACGCCACACCCTAGCCAAGGCAGGAGTACCTTCCGTTATAGCCTCAGCAAAATCAAAAACCAAGCTGCCGGCTCCACGCAAAATCAAAAGCGCCGACGTAGATCCAGACCTGATTTTGGGAGGAGGAAGTTCAAAAAAGTCCAAGGTGTCAGGTAAAACAAGAGTCGAAGTGGACATGTTGGATGACAATTGGGAAGTGAGAATGAAGGAGAAAATCGTACACAATACCGATCTATACCTTCGCATCTTGCGATATGAGGTGAGCTTTTAATGTGTGTCACTTATACATGCTTATATGAGCGTACGCCCCCACTCAGCCAATACATTTTGACGTGTTTCTGCAATTGGCTGCAGAAGACACACCAATTTCAGGTAAACTGAAGCTACGACTAAGGTCATTGCTTGATAGAGAGGTACGAACACCTGTTTGGCGCTCAGCGTACATTGATGTTTGTTCGGATTCTTCAAAGGCAGTACATATCTATGGTGTGGAGCCAACAACCAAACGGGGCAAACGCCGATGAACACACCTATGTTCCAACGCTCTAGCACTACGCCAGGTAGCATTAATCTAGGGAAAAGTTTCCAGATACTACTAGGCTACAAGGCGACACTAGACAAGCCTGCAGCTTCGATCATGCCACCAACAAGATGTAGACTACCAGTCACCAGAACTGCCACGCCTTCTCTTGATTCAAGGTTTTTAATCGTGTTCACGGCGTGTTCTATCGACTGCAATACGTGGATGTGTGAGGCGGGGAACGTCGGCACTAACGACAGCCAAGCGGCTGCAAGTTGTTTTTGTGTTTTCAGGTCATTTAGATCATCTTCTGGAATAGCCAGCGTTACGAAATCTGGGAGACTTTGAGAAAAAGATTTGCAGCAATATATGGCGTTAGGCCACTCACCACCCTTGAAATTACCATTCGCGTATGTTACATTGGTGCTGAATATAACATGGTCAAAAAAGGAATGCGGGGATTCTTGGACTTGATGCAGATCAAGTTGAGTTGATAGTTTTGTGAGGACTGATCCAAGAAAAGCGGGCCCTGCCCGACCACTAGTGCAATTGAACACTAAGATACGCAGAGGCCTAGAATCAAGAGGCGCATCAGCACGACGTCGCGTCGAGATGATGGCAGGATATACCTCGGCTCCTTAGAGTTCAGTGCAACACCCGGCGAGGCGAACCATTCTATACAAGAATCGAGACTTTCCGCTGTGTGTGCCCCATCCAAGTACCATGTAATGTGTTGACTTTGGGGATCCGCTATCATTTGACAGCGTCCCGGCCACTTCGTCTGCTGCAATGCAAGAATGAATGGCTCCGATAGGCTGGGCTCAGGTTTGAAAGAAGTCCGAGACTCAAGAAATGACCCGGCTAGTGCTACAGCAAGACTAGCATTCTGCTTTTGATGCATCCCTGCAAGACCTGCAAAACCGTCAACATCATGTGTCATCAACTTTAACAGCGCGCTCAGATACCAAGCTCAATATCGAATAACTCGACTCTAGGTCGTATAGTTCTAAACTCAGAAGCCTGTCGATCGTCATCTAGATGGAAATAGGCCACAAATCCTCCATAAAACTCACTTTGACTTCCTTCGCACATCTTTCGAGGACTTGCAGAGCCTCAGTCGGTTGTTCCACAGTTAATGCAGGCACACCTTTCTAGACACAAGTGAGTAGGCTACAAGAGATATATTTCCAACTCAAGCATACCTTGTATATTCCTGCTTTATGCCATGCAATCTCCGGTAGAGTTTGTCCCAGCACGGCAACATGATCAATACCGAGAGCAGTTACCCCGGTCACCACAGGCTTCGGAACAATGTTCGTGCTATCATAGGTGCCTCCTACCCCGACCTCCAATACGGTTGCGTCCACTCCCAATGAAAGGAAAGTATGGAATGCAACTAGGGTTAAATATCTGAAATAACCTGGCATCTTTGGTGCAGTCGATGCTTGCGACTGAACCGACAGCCATAAACATTTGTTTATAGATTTAGAGTGTGTGCCTGACCATATCGTTCGCAGACAAACGGTCCCATACTTCGAAAAAATATCTCGCGAACTCCTCTTCGGATATGGGGACGCCATTAACACGTATTCTTTCACGTACCGCAACAAGGTGAGGCGATGTATACAAGCCTTTGATGTCGTAAGAGCAAGATACAAGCTGAAAGATTGTACCGCACCAGTCTTCTTTCCTGGAAGGGTATGGCGGAGTATGGATTCCGTGAAGGCACTAGTGGAGCCCTTGCCTTTGGTACCAGCAACGTGCACGACATTCAAAGCGTTGAGATCTTGAGGCTGAGGAAGTGACTAAGCTATTATAGAGCGCGCTTTTATTATACTTACAGTATATCCTATCCGTTTGAGATATTCCAGCATTTCGGGTATGGAATATTCGTTCAAACGACCACCGGATGCTCGGACAGCCTGTAAGGCAGCAGCATTTGATTGCAGAGAGTTAAGATGGTCAACAGCATTTTTATATGATCTGCTTGACATGTTCCTGGATTGAGAGGACAATGAGATGAACCTTGAAGAGATGGCATGTAATGTGGAGGATATGAGAGTCGTCCTGCGCATCAACTGACAGGACGATTGTTTCCATTTCAAGGTGCCATACATAAATCAAAGGACGTATCACGTTATTGAGACACGAGTGGTTTACCCAGGTCAATGCCAGTTTGTCATAAGACCCTGATGACTGCACTAACCCGTGGGGGAGGGAGATTGTCAAAGGTGGCTTTACCATAGCACGGAAGTCAAGAGGCGTACCAGGACATCATCCGAGATCGAGAAGTTTCCAGAGCAGTAAAACAAGAGCAGGAGGAAAATCTTACTCGAAACGCGACATGTTAAGAACGCAGTTTGAAGCACGCCAAATCGATATGGACCTCCTTCCTGCGGGGATGGAGCGACAAAAGCTGAACAAATCGTACTGGGACTCCAAGTATGCTCCAAGTTCTTTGTCCCTCAACCAACCGCTTGATGATATATCATCTGTATTGTTTTCTTAGAACTCATACAGCGTTTCTTTCTATAGAACTCAAAATCTATCCGCCACGCGATCCGTTTCGCCCGTCAACCCAACCCCTTGAACCGCCATACGTTCTCCTGACACACAGAAATAACACTCAAACACCCCTCCTTACACTGACACGCCAAATATTGGGGCGTGCTAGGGGTGCCACACCATCATGGGCTAAACAAATGGTCCTGCCAGATCCAGACGAGCCAGAATCATTTGCACCGCCTCACTTTGTGATGCCCGCCCACGTTGGTCCAAGTTGTGCCACATCTGAGGACAATAGGGCGTACTACTACTTCGATCCGAATAAGATGCTAGCTGATCTTTTACGCAACACGCATTTTGTGGAGTTTCCGACAATCGAGGTATGGGAAGAGTTCAAAGGTAGAGTGGTCAATGCCGAAGGTACTGTGAAAGAGCGACCTGCATCTGAAGAGCCCAGCCCGAAGCGGAGGAAGTTCACAGCAAAAGCAGGAATGCGAGCAATCAACGGTCTTTTGAATGGGTATGGAAGCGATGAGGGAGAGCAAAGGCCGCAGAGCAGCCTAGCTATGCTTGGTGGGTACGCCGAAAGTGATGTTGGGGATACGGAAAGAGATGATGATGATGGTGGAGGTGTTAGTGATGATGCTCTGATAGACTCGGAGGACGAAGATGATGTTAAACTGAGTCCTTCGGCACTGCTGGAGCTAATACGGCAAGTACGTGGCAGCGATGAATGGCAAGGAGACGTGGATCATGCTGGAACTTCTGGTGATGAAGAGTGGTTCGAGTAGAAATTAATCCCGCTCGATTGGATATATTATATGTCCTGTCTTCGAAGGTCGAGCAGGCCCTTCATGAGGAGTTGGACCTCAAGAAGAGCATCGACAGAATGACTAAGTGGCGTTTCTTGTGTGTTGCGGATCGGAGAAGCGGTCTTGACCTCGACCTCCCATAATGTGTCAGTGTGGGCCGGGATAGGTTGTTGGGTTTTAGGATCAACCTTGTAATTTAAACATATAAGTACCAAATAGACCTTGTAATGATCACGGACCTGTTCTTGCTGAAACATAAGAATTACTAATGGGCCGCGCCGAAATACATACCCGCGCTTGTATATCTGTGAGCGTCGACTGAGTCTACTATGTTAACTGAATTGTACATGATAACAATGTGAATAACTCGTACACGTAGCCCAATGCAGCAGCAAAGCTTAGGGCGTCTCCTACGACTTGACAAGTGGCCCACGGCCGAACCGTGGCTTCGGGGTAGAGTCGTACTGATTCTGGCTTGAGATATGAGTACAGAACCCTGAGTCATAAGATTACTGTTTCGTTGGAGCACTGATAGAAAGAAGGAGAGATGGGTACCACCCCGAGTCCGTTTCCGTTAGCTCCTTTTTCGCTCTTAGAATGACGGGATCGCTTCCGGAATCGCGCTGGTATTGTGCGTCGAGAGGCTCAAAGACGATCTCGCGCGTACGCATTGGGCGAGAAGACTCGCTGTGAAGTGTTATTCTGTTGAGGATGGCCTTTAAATCTCGAGAAAAGAACTCTCCAAAGAGTGCAGCTTCGTAGAAGTGTGAGGACATTAGCCAAGTATTGCCGTACAAAACTGTTGGAATTACAAGAATAAAGTGGATTCAGAAGTGATAAAGGATCATGCGATGTCCGAGGTCGGTGCCAAGATTGGTACGGTATACTGTATGGTTGTTGGTATGCAGTGTAGCCACGTGCTGCCGTTAGGCATCGCCCCGCCAAATTTGTTTATTATAAGCTCTTTCTCTCTAACTCTCGTCATGCAGATAACTCTGCCCTCTGTCAACTCCCGTAATTGACAGCACCCATTTTACCATGGCCTCGGTCGACTCTCCTTATACTTATAGTACACCATCTGCTGGTAAGGTCTCTTGCCATCATGAGACGTCTGTTCAAACGTCTATCACTGATACTTGCTCGCATAGCCAAACCGCATCACACTCGTTCAGAGCACAAGAGACAGCAAGCCGAACATTCAAAACGTGATTCAGAATCGTCGAAGAGGGATACAGAACTTTATCTACAATATTATACATCGTCTGTGGCCGACGGAAGACCAGATGAAGCTGAACAGGCACCCTCAAAATCAGCCCCAGTGATCAGGCGGACGTCACACACTTCAACATCTTCGTCCGACTACTCAGATTCCCAGATCGACAATATATCCACGGCAGAACCACGGGCTCGTAGACGTTCTGCTGCCCCTTCAAATGGTGGTTCGGATCGAAGACGGCTAGCTATTGTGCAGGTGGATCCTCTGCATGATCCATCACCTGGAAAGTCATCGAATGGACGTTCTCAGAGCGGCTCTCTTCGAAATCGAAGGGCGGTGCCTGCAAGTTTAGATGGTTTAGCCCTAGTTGCTCCTCCTGACGCAGCACCTAGAAGCTATTCTCATCTGACGCCCCCAACTACTTCGTCACCTACACCCGATGCTCTCCCCGATGCTACTCGCGGTGGAAATGGACACACTAAATCTAGTACAAGGGGCTTGGATGCAGACCCTAACGCTACGACTACGGACTCGGTACCATCGGCCAGTGGAACCCCCACGAGGTCCCATATATTTATTAAAGACGAGGGTTCGGGTATATCAGATAGTGCGCATGGGCTTCTCTCTCCCCTGCCGAATTCGCCATCGGGAACCCAATCCTTGATTGTAACTCCCGAAATCGGTGAAGAGAAAGAAATAGGCACTCCAGTAGCTGCACCTGTAGTGATAAATCTTTCGTCCGCTGGGCCTTTTCGAAGAAAGGATAGCTCAAAACAAGCAGTTATCGCCGCTGCACCGGCGTCTGCACAACCCTTTCTTCAAGAAAAAAACTATCTCAATTACCAGCCTGGTGAGTTGCTATGGTGTCTGAAACTCTGATCTAGCAAACGTTTCATCAAATTTTTGTAGGGGTTCACGCCACTGCAGGGCCTCTGCCTCCTCCTCCTCGTGCCGTGTTCAATATTGACACCAGCTCTCCAGCCCCTCCCCGACCCCCCCGACTCAACTCCCCTCATTCTACCCGACCAAGGGGCGATATAGAAGCCGTCAAACATGCTTTGCAACTTCCTTCCTCCGTTACAGCCGTACTGGCATCCAAATCATCTAGTACGAAGCACAATGAATCGCCCGGCAACATCACAACAGTCGGGCAAGAAGGATCGGGCACAAATACAGGGTGTGTGCTGCAACCCGTTACCACCTATTGAATTGCTGCTGACATGTGTCTTGAAAGATCGGCAAGCGACACGGCGTTACATCACGTCAAGTTGGGACATAAAAGGGAAGGTGCTTTTCCTCCATCAGCTTCAACGTCAACAGCGTCAGACTCGGAGGTATCACAACTTAGTACAAAATCCGTTGTCAGTCTGCATGAGGATGCAAGGACTACAAATGCTACCACTGGCCAATCTACCAGTGACCCCGACGTGCCTCCTATCACTGTGGTCGATGCCATGACGCCTATAGACGAACAGAAGGAATACCCTGGCACTAGTGACACACATGATGCGGATGCGATGTCAACACCATCTGCAAGGCGACGGTCTGACGAGGGGTCATCAGAGAAGGATTCGCCCTCCCGATCGCCACCTAGCAATCGCCAAACCCCAAGCCCACCTCCAAAGTCTTTCCGCAACAGCCTAACTACTAACTTCAAGAGATTATCCTCTTCGCTCCCTCGAACACCCTCACTATCCTCTAAATCTCGTCGTTCGAGTAGCACCGTTTATTCGCCAAGAACCCCATCGCCATCAATACATATGGCTCAGCCACCACCAGTTCGCTCCAAGATCATATCACAGTATCCACCAGCAATGTTTTATGCTGAGATAACAGCGAGGAAAACCTCAGTGGAACGTTGTGCACTCTATGCTCAAAAGATCAACGAACTATATACGTATGACTCTGGTCTTGGGGAATGGACCATCGAAACCAAGTTACGGAATAACAAAGCATCTACAGGGTCTGTGTCTTCGCATATATTTACGCCACAGCCTAGACACACATCCCGTGCATCGATGCTGTCTGAAGCGACATTCCCCCGACGCCCAGACGCTTCGACGGCCACCGACCTCTCAGTCAAAACACATGACCTTCATCACTCAACACCCCCTACCCTTCCCTACCCTTCTCTTATGAACCAACGCACCCAACCATCACGTACATCCTCTGTGGCTAGCGGCACCCCACCATCTTCCCTTCGCTCTCTCGCTCCCTCCACTCCTACTTCCAAATCTAGTGGTGGTTTCTTTGCTTCCTTAGGTCGCAAGGCCAGCATGACCTCTGCCAGAAAAGAGAAAACAGGGCCATCGCCATCAGTGACTAATCCTCAGCCTGCTCGGCTTGTCAAGAGCCCACCTGCCAACCTGGCTACTCCTCGTGCGATCAATATCACCAATACCCCATCTGTACCTGGTGGGCCTCGTGCAGTCCCAAATCGCCGTGCGATGCGCTCTCAAACCATTTTGACCACCACCAGCCCGTTCGCTTCTAATGCTGCCAGCCCCGAACGCAATGAGGAGCTCACACGCCGTCCCTCTTTGGCTGATCTCAACGTGGATATAGTGATTGACATCTCTGCTGATCCCGAGTTCGCTCGGCAGGTTGACAAACTGGCAGACCTGTTACCAAATGCAAACCGGAGTGTCCTGGCTGGCTATTTACGTCGAGCAGGACAAGATATCTTGGCGATTGGCCAATATTTGGAGGATGAAAAGAATGGGACGATTAAGGCGCCGTGATTCACTCTATTTTTTCTATCGTTCATACCCGTATATACATTATTAGGAGCTCCCTGCTTTCGTTCGTTTTTTTTATATGCCCTTGATTTTGCACTATCTTTTATAGTACCTACTAACACTAACGAGCCAGATACCTCATGCACGTGTACAATCATTGGTCACTGCCAATACAGTAATAGTCTTGAAAAAAGAGAATACCTTAACGCATTAGTCCGCCAGCTGGCCTAAACTTACTGCCTGTGCGTCGAACGCCCGCGTTAGCGGTAAATCCTAATGCACGGGGTTAATAAACACCGAGAGTAGTCTAGAGGTTCGATTCACCCTGAACACCTGGTTGGCTAGAACGGAATGGTTGGAGAGGCGTGTTGACTACCCAACCGCCGTTGAGTGAAGGACCACGAGTATTTCGGTCGTTGACGAGCAAGCTCTCAACCTCATTCGCACTGCCGTCAGACTGATCTGTAGAACGATAAGAACGATCGGTCATATTGGTGAAAGGCTGGCGCTTTGACGATTTTCTTCCGACGTAGGATTGGTGGTGCTGCTGCTGCTCCCATGTAGCCATGTTATGTGTTTGGTGTATTTGTCCCTGCGGTGAAAAGCCCGATGTGCGGTTAACAACTGGAGTTCTTTGGATCTTATCAAATAAAGAGAGGCAATGATCAAAGAGACGGAGGGGGATAGAGGCTACAAACCCCATTGTGTTCTAAACCTCCGACGGCGTGTAGACCGAAGGCGTTTACTGGGGGTGCCTCGAAAACTCTCTGGTTATTTTGCGAACCGTCATTCGCTTGACTAGTGAGGTTTACGCCGTTCCCCCCTGGGTGGGGGCCGAGTAGAGCTTTGCGCTTAAACTTGTCGTGTAACATCTAAATATAATTCACTGTTAGACTAAAATTAACGCGCGGTAGATTTCTTTACTTTAAGCTTTTGATATTCCTTTTCTCGCTCTCTTGATGCGTTTTGCAGCTCACGGGTTTTTCTTCTTTCAAGCTCGAGGTCACGCTCGAGATCTAGAAACGTATCATATACCTAGCGGAGTCCGTTATTATTGTGCTTTACTCACCAGTCGTTTTGTTACCAAGCAAGGAGATTTCACTATTTGCTGTGCGAGGCTGGAAATATTATTGTCGATATAGAAAATAGTCTAACCTTCTCTGATCACGTTCTCTAGCTGGGTTTGCAATTGGGCGTTCCTGTCATTCAAATTCCGTACGACCGCGAGCTGGAAGGAACTGCAACATGTAGTATACGTAGACTTATGCCAGCGGCATAAGACGTAGACACCTACTTTTCTTGAAATATTTGGTACTGCCAGAAAGAGATAGCCCTAAAACCTCATTGTTTGAAGGTCAATATTAGAAAGCGCCACTACTATGGCGTACCGCGAACAAATTTCTAATATGGTAGAAGGGCCCAATCCAGACAAGACTGACTGTTCTGAATGTTAGATGGAGCATATATGCGTCATTCAAACTTAAACTTACCGTCTTATAGTCATTCGAGGGGTGCAACGAGCAGATCTAAAGGGCCGAAGGTTGACGCCACCATAAGCTAAACGCAAGGCGGCTACCAAGCTTAGACGATAACGCACGACAATATCGTCTCTAAAAAACAGTCAAAATACTTGGTAGCTAGAGTTGAAATTTAGTTACGGTTCGTTAAGGGCGGTATCGCAAGCTGGGTGCACAACTTAGGTGGGGTAGCTAAGAAAGTAGAATTTAGGGAGCGCACCTGGGCAAAGGCGAGCGGCGGTGAATAATTCATTGGTGCATTCCACTTAAATCTCATTAAGAACTAGGTTATAGAAAATTAGAGAGGTTCAGCCTAATTACCACAAAATATATGCGAGCCTAAAAGACAGGCGATGGGTTAGAGAGACCCGTTGGTGTTGAACGTGTCCACGTACAGGTTGTCTGAAAATTTCAACAGATTGTGAGCGTAACTAAGCACGATCATGGTACGTACAACCACTGCCTTGTCCATAAGCGACTTTCGACACGTTAGTCGATTGCATTTTAGTTCTGTTTCCATTGATCTTCGACGCTGGCGATAGGGATGGACAATTCAGATGGGTGTTTTGAGCGGCGGTATCAAAGCAGAGTGGTGGTGTCAGGACAGAGAGTTGGAAATCACGCATTATATATATCATGAGAGACGCGACAGAATTCGAATACACGACTGTGGCTACAATGTACAAAGCGAAATGACAATGCAGGGGATATTATCTAGTCGAATGCAGAAGTAAAATGAAGGATAGAAGGATACGTGATCAAATTCAAATAAGGAAAACGCAAATACTATGTTGATACCATTCCCGGATCTTCGTCGTCACCAAAAATCTCGCTAAAGATTTCCTTACCATCAACCGATAAAGGTGGAAGCTGGCAAGGGGGAATAGAAGGGGCGTCCCTCGATGCCTTTCTCCTAATAATGCGTTCACTGTTCCAGACCCTTTCTAGCGATTCTGCTAGGCTTTTGAGTCCAAACAGAAAACCACGATCAGGTTGATCAGGGTAATGAGGGGGAAACCTAGCGTAAATGAGCCCAGTCTCTGGATCAACTCCCGCCTGATAGCCTTTGGAGCTAGAGAAGACCTCACTTATCGCCTGATCATTGGATTCGTCATAGGGAAGCCAGTCGCGACCGGTAGTTGTGTGAGCGAAGTCAACAATGCGGACGTTAACTTCGCCACGTTTCTTGCGGCGATTCGAACGTTTAGCCACGGGACCAACCAACAGATCTTCGCTGTGGGATCGACGCAATGTTGGCATGTCGGTCTTGTCTGGTGGGTTGATGGAACGGCGCTCGAGTGACTCGCCACGTTTATTACGGGGTGTTGGATGTTCCAACACAGACGTACGGAACACTTCTTGAGATTCCTTGTCACCATCGTAGATAAGAAGGATACTACAGCCGTAGAACCTATAGCCACTCAGGCGATTGATGATTCGGGCCAATGCATACACCTTTTGAAGTAAGACAGGTATCTGGTAAGCCAAAAGCTGCTGTCCGTTATGAAGAAATGATGCTAGGACGGAATCAAAATCATCGGCACGAATCTCTCGACCTCTATATTTATCTTGCGTGACGTAAGACTCAGACTTTTGGTTCCAAACCTTGAGGGTGGCAGATTAGCGCTCAAAAAGAACTCAGCTAGAAAAATGTTGTCCTCACCTGCATACCACAGACCCGGACACCTAAGGAACGACTTGTAGTTCTATCGCATTTTTTACGTTGGCTCTTCTTTTTGGCAGACGTTGCATCCATTCCATACTGTCGTGTACCCATTTTAAGGTCCATGACACAGGGATGTTTAAGTCGTCCCGTCAAATCTTCCATCAGGATGAAGTGGTTCTGGCGAGTCACAGTGGGATTTGCCTCGCCGTTTTCTGGAATAGGTGCTTCTTCGGGAACGGAGGGGTAGAAAGCGGGCCGTAGAGAGGTGGAAACAGAGTCCAACGATCGTGAACGGCTCCGCCGACGACCGATTAAAGGTGACAACTGGCCGGGGTCAGAAGGATCAGAATCCATCTCGAAAACGTCGGGCATATCCTTCGTTCCTATATCAGCGGTTCCAGGCTTTTCACTAGCAGTACTGGATGCTTTGCGTTTGCGCTGCGTGGGCGCGTCGTTCTCTGAGTGCACTTCGCGGTGGGCGTCGTTATGGGACAAGAGTTTCTTCGTCCTTCGAACGCGATCCTTCAAAAACTGTCGGGGTGAGCTAACAGACTCATCGTCCGCCACGTCCATTTCATCCTCTGTCCTTGCGGAATCCGCCCACCGACCCCCCGTACGTCGCTTGAAACGGCGCAGGACGGTGTTGAAAACATGATCCTTCAGTCGGGTGTTGACGACGGTCGAACCGGTGCCACCAAACCACGGTGAATGGGGTAGCCGAGGCTGTTCCGAATTGAACGCGCGCATTTGAGGACGGTGTTGTACCTCATCATCAGACGTCGTGAGGAGTGCGCGCCCGTTTCGTTCCTGCGCCCGTTGACTGAGGCCTGGAGGAAAGGCACCACTGACTTGACTTGGTGAGTTGACGGGAGTAGGAGCGGTAAGCTCTGACACGTATGAAGGGTAACTGGCAAGTGGGCTCGGTTTTGTTTGAGCTGAAGAGCCAATAGGGGGCGAAAATCCAAGATCGGGACTGGATGCAGTACCGGAATGTATATAGCCGCGCTGCAGTTGCTTTCTAGCAATCACTGTTGAACCGTTTAATGCTGAGGAAGAGAGAGAACGATTACGGCTCCCACGTAGCATCCATTCGGGGATGATATGGCGGTTTCGGTCTAAAACAACTTCAGGCATTTCTGCCTCGTCCGTATCCCTCACGCTCCACTGATTCATAGAAAAGATTTTCGCGTGATACAAGAGGCTAAGTTATGGGAAAAAGTTATACAGTATAAGTCCGATACTAGAAACAAACGCTGAACTCTGCGAACCTTGCATACAGCTTGTTTAGTAAATTTGTAGATGGCACTATGACCACCGACCTGATTGCGAAAAGGGCGGAGAGGTATATGGGGTAGATGGTCATGTATTTCGTGGTCCGGGTGGAGATCAGGTGGACTAGCCTTATCCATGACGTCTGATGGCTGCTCATGATCATCTCTTGAGTACAAAAACGATAGATCTTGATCTGTCACGAAACCAGAAGATGGGAACTGACGGTGCGAATGTGAATAGGTGGATGTACTAGAAGTGGACGTGGCAATCGAAGCGGTTTCTGAATTGTATTCATCGTCAGTTGAGTATGATGTATAACTTGAGTCTTGAGGTGACGACGGAGTCTGTTCAGGGGAGGACGGTGAAATATGGTGTTGTACAGAAACGGGAGACCTTTGATTAATTTCAGGTGGTGGTGAAGAAACGTATGGAAAGGGCGAGGTACGACTTGTAGGTGGGCACGAAGGAGACGGAGATGGAGGATAGACTCGTGACCTAGGGCGGCTGAAAGGAGGCGCAGATTCACGAGACGCAGGACTTGCAAGGGTAGGTAAGTCAGAAGCAACGATCGTGTCAGTGAGAATCTCATCAGGGGGTCGTTCTCGCCTCCTGCCTCTCCCGGTCTCCTGCCTCGATACTGCCTCCCTTCGCCATTGCGCTAGGTCTGACTGACTAGACTCCCTGGTCGATAGCTTGCGTTCCTTGACACGTGAATCGTCGTCCCGTGTTCGTGTTCTTTCGAGTGTAGTTGAACTCCGTTCCCTTCTGCCTGCAGCAGCTTCTCGCTCCGGCCAGTCGGACCGCTTCACAAACTCAAACCGTGGTTCCGTAATGTCTGTCGGTTGAGAGGTGGATCCATTGGGACGACGCCCTGACAGAGTTTCAGGCCTACGCGACGGCTCGCCTGGCTTCGCATCATCTGGACTGGTTGTTTCTTTGAACAGTTGTAAAGTTGCGGCGACTTTGCGCCCGATCCCGGAGGACGGCGTGTGTGAAGAGGTAGGTTGTGGGGAAGAAATTCCTTTGCCAGAGGAAGACGATGATGATGATGATGACGCTGAGCAAGACCTCCTTGAATCTCGGCGAGTTGTTTTTGACACAGAGCGATTTGGCACAATAGTCAAGATAGATGAGTTTGAAGGAAGTGTTAATGCTCGGTTGCCAGAGTTCCGTGGTGAAGATTTGTGGCTAGACGGTGGATAGGGTGGCTTTTCGGGAGTGTTGCCATCCGGGTCAGTGCTCGTAGACTGAGGAAGCTTGGAGATATGGGGGGTAAGCAGATACGGAGTGTGTGAATTAAAATTTGCAGCAAATATTTTGTCTGTGAGATCTGCAGATTCTGGTGAGAGAGAGGTGAGAAGAGGTGAAGAGAGAGTGGTGGCTGCTCCTGAGCTCGGGGGAGAGAGCGGGAAGCGAAAATAGGGTTTCTTTGCGTCAATAACAGGGATAATAGGTAGAGCTGTGCTGCCATCGACATGCTGATCTTGGTGCATGTGAACGGATGGCGGGGGGAGGGCGACCTGTGAGCGCTGTCAGAGCTGCTAACTGTGGTATCGGATTTGTCGCCCTCCGAGACAGACAAAGCAAGTTGCAAGCAGAGAACTGTTAAAAATCAAACTGAGATATATATAATAAAGAGAACACACAGGAGCCAGATTAATAAAAAGAAAAAGATTCAGTACTTACGAGTAGACGAGTTGGCCAAAATAAGAAAGAAAGAAAAAAAAGGCTGACCCAGGAAATGAAGTGATATCACAACCACGTGCTCATTATGTAACACACTGTACTCAATGCGCACGTTTGTTCATCTTCCAATGTTGCATTGCCACCTTTGTGTACTATCTTCGACGACGGCGATCATCACCACACCTCGTGGTGTCTGTGTAACCAATTCACATCCAGATCATGGGTTCTCTAACCGTGGTTACAAGTGACGCAACAAATTTATAAATTCCGAGCCCTATGTTCTTTTGCAGCTCCCTACCTCCTCGTAGCCAACGCACAGTGATGGCATTTGGTATCATTGGAAGATCACAGGACCTCTTCCTCATGAGACTTTCTGCCAACTTGGGACCCCGTCTTCTAATAGAGCTTATCTGACAGTTCCTCGTGATAACTCCGGGATCTCCTAAAGTCTCTCATACACTCTAAATAATCAAGCTTTTGGCGTATAGCACCTTGAACGTTCGCCAGTCGACCGACGATGGCATCATCTGATTCCACCGTTAGAGCAATTATATTTTCGGCACCTGATATGCAAGCAAAGCGACAGAGTCCACAAGAATGCAAAGTATTGTATGTTGTCCTATCATATGTAACGATGAAAGTACCAGAGCAAAGATATACCTTATTAATATGAATTAAGAATGATCGCGTGTGGAAGGTCGTCGCAAGTCATAATAATAATAAAATGGTTGGCATAGGCGAATCTACATTCTTCATGCATCGTCCACCCTTCTCCGTTTGGCGGCAGGGCCCTCGTCATCTGAATCATCGACGACGACAATAGGCGTACCAGGGTCCTCTTGTACATCGGTCGTAACAGACTGTGTTACTGGCACGGTTACAGGAGCTATGCTGGGCAAAGCTTCGCTGCCCACGCCTTGTATCGCCTGTGCTGTTTTCTCTAACATACCAGAGTCGTTACTCCGTCCTTCAACGTGAGCCGCAGTCATGCCATCACTCTTCTTGCCTACCCCTCTAATCCGTTTTACCCTGCCTCTTCCTTTAGCTCGTCGCTCTTTTAAAGACCTAACCATGTGATCCTTCAAGACCTGAAGCGCCGCCATGGTCCCCATTTTCTCCAACCCTTGCAACATATCTGCCGTCAATCCTCCGAAAACCTCAGGATCAAGGATAAGCTTTTGTTCGTGCAGTATCATGTAGCCCTCCTTAGCGGAATTGTGTGGATGTGTTGGCGAGTAATCAGGATGGGTGGGTGGTATTGGTCCTAGGATGATTGGGAGGCTAACATCAGGAAGAAAACTAGTAGTAGGTTGGGTCGATGATGATTTGAGCAGTGTTGCTGCTTGTGCTTGAGCGTGGTTGGATATTGCGGCCGAAGTAGAGGCAAGAACAGAGCTTTCTTGCGTAGAAGTAGACGTAGGTGTGGTCGAGGTAGTTGTCATATGAGCACTCACGTTTGCATTTGGCATCGGATGCATGGCCCAAGCAGCGTAAGGGTTTGCGGGAGTATTCGAATACCTGGAAGAGGATGAGTTCATGGTCGCAATGTGACTATGGTGTGGGTGGGTAGGATAAGCAAAAATCCCTGTCGTAGGGGATGTAGTGCCAGTGGTTTTGGTTTGAGGAACTGCATTCGCCGTTGGTGTCGTTATTTTGCTTGAGCTCTTCATTTGTAGCGGAGCAGAGGTCAAAGGCGGAGGTAATGGACCCTTGACATCACCTTTAACGCTTCTTTTGAGCGCTGGTTCCAACGGGACACCCTTATCTTTCTTCCTCCCTCGACCTTGCCCGTCAGCGGCACCACTAGAGGTAGCAGAGGAGGACGCCCTTGCTTCCTGCTCTTCCAAGGCTTGTGAATGCTTCTCGTCAAGTTTCCAGAAGAAGCCTTTCCCTCTATCCCCACCACATCTTTCAAGTTTCTGAAACGCTCGACTTGACGATAGGTTGTGACGAATGGAGCTCTAGAGTGTAAGGGTTATTCAAATGAAGCTCAGAAGTGAAATGGGGGCATACCATCCAAGATGCATCGGTATACCGATAATACTCATATGTGTTCATGATCCACGAACATATCTCCTGCAAGGTCGCCTTGTCACCAATAGCTTTGATAGCTTTATAGATAAGCTGGGCATATGTGAATGGGGGTTTGGGGGGCATGTCTTCAAGTTTGGGCTTTGGTAAAACAAGTGTTTCAGCAAGTTTCTTCCGTTTCTTCGATGTTGCCGTCTTCTTCGGTTTTCCGATAAGATTGGAATTGGGAAGTTTTGTTGAAACATCTTCGGAAGGCGAAAGTAGAGACGAGGTTTGAGGTTCGAGAGGGGATGCAGGTTTTGATAAGGGGGGAGGTGTATGTGAGGGTTGTGAAGATGGTGGGGATATTGACGTGATGTCTACGGAAGGGGAACGTTGACGATTAGTAGAGGATTGTGAGCTTGGAGACGGTGTATCTTCTGGAGGAGGGGGGGGAGGAAGAACAAAGTGGAAGATTCGCGAAGCAATCTGAATTTGGGATCTGAACAAAAGAGGGCGTTTAGTGGGGGGCAAAGGGGCGAACAATGTAGGAGTCACCTTTCCGCAAGTGGCGCCCGAGACCCACTGCCAGACCACAGGCCATCTACCCATGCACCATTACGCCCAACGACAACAAGGACGAAGCAGTCAGCGTCCTGGTCGAATTCTATCTTTGCATGAAGTCGTGAAACGCTTTTGAGGGCACCCAAATCAACATCCACTGTAGCAGGCTCTGTTGTAGTAGAAGATGTCGCAGTATTAGGATTAGGTGCACAACGTCGGCCAATTGTGATCGAGAGCGTTTGAATGTAAAACGTGAAATGGGGAAACACCAAGGAATAGTAGGCGGATATTTTCTCCTGAGGGGGAGGAGTGTGTACTGAATCAATTGCAAGAGGAGAGACTGGGGAAGCAGAGCGAGTCCTGGTCTCCATGTCGTCTTCGTTGTGCTTAGCGTTGGGCTCGAGAGTACCTTCTCGGAAGTCAATGACAGAGTCGTGGAATGGCCAAACAAGAAATGTCACATGATACAACGCTGACTAATTTGAGCAAGTTGCACTCGGACTGTATGACTTCCGAGATTACCCTTGAGGCAGCCAAAGATACTGTCAACGACCTCGTAGACAAGGATGTGGATAGCACAGACTCTGATGTGCGGTATCTTGCATACGGCGCGCGTCTGAGAACCGCCCTTCGCGCCGGCACCCGGTACATTGCATATGTATGTGTGGCTAGTTTATGCCCCTTTTTATAGATAATCTAGTCCTGACATTGAGCTCAAGACCAGTGATGTTGGGGAGGCATTCAGACCTGTTGTACCACCTTGGGTAGTGACAGCGGCTTATGGTGTTTCTTGGATCTATCTGGCAGGGTATGGGTCATATCAAAATTATCAAGGAAAGCTCCACTGGCAGCTCAGTGTCACCTCTACAGGGACGTCAGCTACGAATCATATAAAGCACATAGACGGGGTCCGAGCCCGCTAGAAGTGGCTAATTTTTCCGAGCCCACCCGCATCGGAATTGCCGCTGTTCAACGCGCGACCTTCCAGTCAATTGCATCCATGTTCGTCGTTTACTGCTTCTTTTCAAGACACTGTTCCAACACAGAAAACACACAGGGCTCTTCCTGCTTTCACAATACATACAGCTGTTGCTCAGGCAAAGAAAGCCTTCAAGAACTCTTCGAACCTACGCCTCAAGGCATGGGGTCCGACAATGACTGGTCTTGCCATAGTACCTGTTCTGCCCTATCTGTTTGATCACCCAGTAGAACACGTCACTGACTTGGCTTTCGATTGGATTCGACGGAAAATCATTGAATCCAAGGATGGCAGGCCGCCAAAGGGAAACCCCGAACTCTAGAGAAAGTATCGTAAGCTGCTGGGCTGACTGGAATGTTTTACAACCAAAGATTACGATTCTGATAATTATAGTACAACCGCCTATCCTACATTCTGCACCACTCATTAGGTAGACGTTAAGATAAACGATAGCGAAGTGAGGTACATAGTTATGAATAGACTGCACCGTTTGAGCTAATAGAGTGGGCACCAAGGAGGACTGTGGTAACTTCTGTCATCAATGAAGGCAATGCAGGAAGTAGAGCGTAGGTGCAGGGGATAGGAGGATTTGCGTTTGTCAGTGTTCTAAGAAGTGCCTTGCCTGAAAACAAGATGAGGAAAAGTGCCAGCCGGAATATAGTCAAATGCGAACCTTCAAGCAAGGGGCGGGAATCTATCACGATAACGGAAAACCTTTTGCCTTTTCCGTGGGCATTTAAAAGAATTTTCTCAACAACAGAGGACCTAGTTCATTAGTTGAATTGAATACGACATTAAGCCATCGGTTAACCCAAACCTAGCGTAGGTCAGGATAACATCACCATCATTTATCTTTTTGCCTGCCAGCCCTTCAATAACTCCATCAGCGAAAATGATCCTGTCTGAAATGTAATTGTCAATCTTTTGGCACAATGCATCTTTGGCCTGAAACAGTGCATTGTGAGACGAAGGAAAGTTAAAGCACAGGGAACACAATCACGTCTTGCTCAATCATGTCGATATCTGATCCACTAATCTCCAATTTCAGTTGCCGTATGGCATTACCCATTGTCACCGACATCGGGCGTGCAGCAACAAGGTGAGTAATTTGGGGAGATAGATGTGTCATAAGGTGCCGCGATAAGGTGTTTTGTGGTGGTGTGCTATAGTCTTGGATTACCTAGCAAAAACATGAAAATGAATCTAAACGATTTAGTGAAATGCTTACTGTTTTAAAGGCAGTCAAAGTAGCAATGCATCGTGCATTCGAACCACAGATACGGAACTCAGAAAACAGAAGGCCAAGCCGAATAATTGCGGGGTGGATGTCACCCTTGACAGAAGAACCCACAGGTTTGGGGAGTCCAAAATGTGAAAATATCCGTAGACCCCTAGATACTGATTTTCCGCTTGCGTTATCATCATTCGAGGTCGACGGGTTTGCAGTCGCATCTTTGACTTGTGAGGACCTCGCGCCACTACCGGCATCGCTGAACCTTTTTTGAGATGGCGTTGATGGGGGTTTAATTGCTTTAGACGACGTCTGCTCTCTTCCACTAGAGTTGGAAGTCGATCCGACTGGCTTTTGCGCAAGTTTGGCAGCGCGTTGACGCTCTTGCAGTTCTCGCCGCTCGGCTTTAGTCATTGATTTTTGGGAACGTTGTTGGGAGGTCGAAGTAGGGCCTGCGGTACCCTCAGTACTTATTGGAACAGGCATCAGAGAGGATGAGAAGATCTATGCGTAGCCGTGTACTGTGTGATAGAGACCGACGGTATGACTCGTTGTCTTGGAGCACGTGGTCTCCCACAACAAGGAGCTTCCATTGCTAAGCCAAGCCAGCTTCGTCACTGCGCACCGTCGCTTGCAACAAAACAAGAAGGACTGAACTTCTTCTCTTTTCGATCATGGTTCGTTTCGATTTTGCGTTATCATGCTTGAGAGCCTGACATCATGTAGGGTGTACCTGCACTCTTTCGCTGGCTGAGTAAAAAGTACCCTAAAATCAGTGAGCACCCATTTTATGTTCTCATTTGCATTTACTAATCATTCAATAAAGTCTTTCCAGTCGTGGAGGAGGAGGAGATAAAAGTACCAGATGAGGATGACATACCAGTGACTATTCCATTGAACATGGCCCAGCCCAATCCCAACGGCACTGAATTTGACAATCTATATCTTGACATGAACGGAATTGTACGCTTTGATCATTTTCTAACGTTTAAAGCTGTTCAACTAACTTCTATAGGTTCACCCATGTACGCATCCTGAAGGGCGGGTATGTTTTTACAAAATTTTCAGGCAAACTTGAAGCTCACAACTGAATAACCCAGCCCGCCCCTGAAACTGAAGAAGAAATGATGATAGAAATTTTTAAATACACGGAACGGGTGGTGAATATGGTTCGACCCCGAAAACTACTTTTCATGGCTATCGGTGAGTTGTCCATTCAACAATCTCTACGCATTTCTTGATTCTTTGTGTTAGACGGAGTCGCCCCTCGAGCCAAGATGAACCAACAACGCTCTCGTCGTTTCCGGTCTGCTCAAGAGGCTAAAGAAAAAGAGGAGGCTCGAAAAGAGTCTGTCGCACTTTGGGAAGGTCTGCTGGCTTGCTACTATTCATATAAAACCTGTCTCACCTGCTATGTAAGCCATGGGCAAAACAATAAGCGAAGACGAAAAGAACAAAGTTTCTTGGGATTCTAACGCTATCACACCCGGCACCCCTTTCATGGCCCTACTCGCTTCCTCACTACGCTACTGGGTCGTACAAAAAATCAATACGGATCCAGGCTGGAAGAATGTTGGTACACTCGTTCAATGCCTATGATGTTTACTCATTAGCATAAAGTTGCATGTTATCATCTCTGACGCTAGTGTACCTGGGGAGGGAGAACACAAGATAATGGATTATATCAGGCGCCAACGCGCTAACTCTGGACATAATCCCAATACACACCATGTAATCTATGGTTTGGTATGTTTCCCCCTAAAATTCAAGATATGTGTGTTAAGAACTTCTAGGATGCCGATTTAATCATGCTTGCACTAGCGACACACGAGCCATACTTCAGGGTACTGCGAGAGGACGTTTTTGCGAACGACTCTAGTCCGAATACTTGTCGACTTTGTGGACAAACAGGACATTACGCTGCGCAATGTACAACTCCTCAGTCAGATATACAAAAAAAGCCCTCCTCCGACAAGAAACCTTTTATTTTTCTCGATGTGGCCATCTTGCGCGAATACTTGGAAGTTGAATTGAATGTACCACAATTTTCTCTACCCTTTTCCTTGGAGCAAGCCATTGATGACTGGGTGTTACTCATCTTCTTCGTCGGCAATGATTTCCTTCCCCATCTTCCATCACTTGAGATTCGCGAAGGAGCTATTGATACTCTCTTAAAAATATGGAAACAAGAGCTTCCGAGGATGGGCGGGTATCTAACGTCCCATGGCCTACTTGAGCTTTCCAGAGCGCAGATTATTCTCGAAGGTCTCGCCAAAAGGGAAGACGAGATTTTCAGGAAGCGACGCGAAGGTCTGTCTTTACTCAAGATTCTTTGCTATCCTTTATGTCCCCTGGCCATCTCTCTTTTTCTAACATAAGATTGCACCGATTGACACGAATATTTTTGATTTTCAGCTGAAGAGCGACAGGATCAGAATGCGAAACGGCGTAAGTTGGAGCAGCAGGATGGCAGGAATAGCTTTAATGCTGGCCCATCACCTGCGATGGCATTGACGGCAAGCCCCACTCCCCCTACCACTTATCCCTCTCCCCATCCTTCCCTCCCTGCACGACCTACCTATGACTTCGCGGCGAATGCAGATTCTATCGGGCTTGGTGTTGCTCCGACAGCTCAGTCAATGAAAAATGCTCCTACTGCTGTACAAGCACTTGCTGGATCTAATCATGATGTAGTTGCCAATCGGCGCGCGATTCGCATGGCGAATATGAGTGCAGCCGAGGTATTGAAGGCTGAAATGTCTGGAATTTCTCCCGTCAAGTCACTGCCTGCGAAACCCTCTCCAATATCCAGACCCGCGGTCTCCCCAGCTGCGACCCTTGAGGCTTCTCCGATGAGCTCAAGTTTTCAATCTTCAGCGTATCAAAACTCTGCCAGTGTTGACACTGATGATGATGTTCCTGGGCTCGGTAATCATAGTAGTAGTAACGCTCTCCCTACTCCCCTTGAGCCTTCAATAAGCTCGAACCCGAGCAACGCAGATGAGAATGGACAAGCTCTTGATGCCGCTCTCGGCGAAGATGTTCTCGAGGACGCTAGTCATCCAGGCATCAAACGTAAATTCGATGAAGGTCCAGCAGCAGCAGATGACACGGAGGATGTCACGACTGTAGAGGATGATGACGACGTCCCGAACGATGCCTCAGCCTTGGCACTAAAGGTTAACCCTGATGGAACTGTAGAACAGGAAGACACAGTCAAGTGCGTAATTATACACCTTGAAATACGATACCACCCTGACCATACTGTTGTAGGCTATGGGAGCCAGGGTATAAAGAGCGTTACTATAGACAGAAATTCGGCGTTGAGCCAACCGACACAGAATTTAGGAAACGGTATGCAGTTGCCGATATTTTTTTCCTTGACTAACGTCTTTTTTCAGTATTTCGCAAGCTTATGTCGAAGGCCTAGCATGGGTCCTCCAGTACTACTACCAGGGTGTGAGTTCCCAAACCTCTGCGGATTGTGTATTAACTCAAATATTCCTTTAGACTCCATCTTGGCAGTGGTATTATCCGTACCACTTCGCTCCCTTCGCTGCAGATTTTGTGGAAGTTGACAAAATGAAACTTGAATTTGTTCTCGGAAAGCCCTTTAACCCGTTCGAGCAGTTGATGGGTGTATTCCCTGCTGCAAGGTAACACAATTCGCCAATCGCGTGTCATTATCACCTAATTCACGTACATTTGCAGTCGGCAGCATATCCCGTCGGTTTTCCGTCCCTTAATGACAGATGAGGACTCTCCAATTATTGACTTCTATCCGAAAACTTTCGAAATTGACATGAACGGCAAAAAAATGGCCTGGCAAGGCGTCGCACTTCTTCCGTTCATTGACGAGAGGCGTTTGTTAGAAGCCATGGAGCCGAAATACCCGAGCCTCACGCAAGAAGAAGCCAAGCGTAATGTTTGGGGTAACGATGTCATATTCGCTTCCAATGAACATCCCATCTATCCATTCTATGAAGCGTTGTATGGTAAACGCAAGAACCAAGATGTAAGTTTAACAGATCGTTCCCACCTCCGCCATCTGATTTTATCTTGCAGCCGGTTCAAATCGACGTTAAACTGAGTGGAGGTATTAGCGGAAGCGTACTGCGCAATCCAGATTGCATTCCAGGGTCTACCTACTATTCTCCATTCGAGTTTGATGGTATCACTGACATACATAACGATCGCTCCCTGTCGGCTTTGTATTTCTTCCCCGACCAGATTACGCCACACAGATCAGTTCTACTCCCAGGAGTAAGAAAGTCACCCCGCGTTCTCTCACAAGCGGATCTGGAAGTCACCCGGAATGGTGGCCGCGGACGCGGCCGAGGTAGCTGGTATAACGGAGGTGCAAATGGAAGGTCAGGCAACTGGGCAAACGGGGGCATTGACCGTCAACCGCGCCACAACAACTACGGCCACTACCCGCAGACATATGGAAGCGATCGAGGGGGTGGTGGATACGGTAACCGAGGCAATAATAACAATTACCAACAACCACGAGCATCTTATCCTCCACCATCATACCAACAATACGGTGTCTATGGCGGACATGCTAACTCCCAGCCTGCACAAAGTTATAATAACTATGGCTCAGCTTACGGCCCTCCCCCACCTAGAGGCCGCCCAGGACCCTCCGGAGCATACGGTGGCGGTGGAGATTATGGGAAACAAGGTTACGCAGACAGTGCACAAGGTAGCCGCTATGGTGGTTATGGTGGTGGCTACGGAGGATATGGGAGTTCTGGATCAGGGCAATACTCTGCGAATAGCCATCTTTCATATCAAGGTAACAGCAGAGGAGGAGCGCCATACTCTTCACCTGGTCGTGGGAGAGGCAGAGGTTGGTAGAAAAACGATGCCAGTTTTTGATTAATGTTAATGTCCTTGTCCATGTAATCGCAATGCTCGTTCTGTTACTAATAAACAATCGACATAAAGCAACTCATTCATGAAAGTATATATATACATAGAGTTGGCGACACGCGGCGCGCGCAGTCACGCAGTAGAGTGGTAATTGGACTCTCTAGTACCGATAGCCACCACCAGATGGAGGATATCCCCCTAGACCCCTAGGTGCCATATTAGGAGTCCCAACGCCTACCGCCGTAGGGATGCAAGTGAGATACAGAGAGTATTTTTGCGCTTGGTATCGTTCCCTTCGCCTACGATTCTTTTCATGACGCCTCTTTCGCGCTTCCGCTCTAGCCAGCATCTTCGCCTCTTTACGACGACGACCGGCTTCATGAATCTCTGCCATCTGCCGCTGTGGATTGCCACCATAAACATTATATCTGCCCTGTCCGTAATCCAAATCTGATTCGTTTGAGTCGTCAGGCTCGTCTTCATCTTCCGACGAGGGATAGTCGTCGGGATCCGACAGATATGGAAGGTCTTTATCAACGGCTCCTACGTACCGACCAGAGCGCCGTTCCCTGCCTTTATAGAGAACAAGCTCGGCACCGCGAATGAGAAAAAAAGAGCTGTTCCAAAGGTCTACGAGATCTGCGAGAAGGGCCGAGCGCTTTGGTTGCGGCCTTCCTTGGCTGACTTCTGGTACTGGTAACCTGCCTGTCCACGCTAAGGTGACGTCCTGGAGATAGCTAAGGATACTACAGAAAAGTACAGAAAATGGACCCGACGTACCTGCATTAATCGATCCCAGTCTGCCTCGAATACATCATGTGTCGACAGGGCATGAGGCATCCTCGGTGCTCCAGTCCAGAATTTCTCTAAGTCCTGTACCTTCAGGACGTCGAATGGCGTGAACGGGTGGGATCCGTTCACTGGACGGGAGAAACCTTCTGGTGCGGCTAATTGTTGTTGAGGGCCTGGCTCTGTAGGTAACAAGACTGGAGGCCGCATGTTTGGAGATGCTCCTGGTTGAGGGAATGCAACTGCACCCGAAGAATATGGTCCTGGAGGTGGAGGTCCGTGAGGCATTGGAGAAGGGGCTCGCGAACGATCCCTCTGGATGGGCTGCCCCTCCAGTACATGACCGCGTGGATAGACTGCTGATGGTACGTTGCCGAATGGTGTGGTTGAGCGCGGAGGGTCTGAGGGAAATGGAGCAGGGTAGTTGGACGGGGAATGACCGCCCCCTAGCTGTGTGTACGGTGCGTCTATTGGTCGTAAATTTGGGGAAGCTCGCATATTGGGAGAAACAGGACGGCCGGCTGCTGAGTAGGGTCGCCCAGACGCGCCATAAGCTCCTGCCGTAGACGCCGCTCCATAGGGAGCTGCAGCAGGAACATAAGCTTCTGGTCGCGATCCGAGATTTCCGCTGGTGGCGCGGGGCCTCGTATCAGAGACTTCACTGGCGCTGTATTTGCTGGGCCGACTTATTTTTCTTTCTCTTTCGTATCCTCGATCTCTGTCGCGAAGATCAAGATCTTCAAGCTGACGTTCGACGTTAGGATAATCCCTTGCTCCAGGGCCGTACTTGGGCCAACGAGACTGGTCAGACCCACCGCTGCTGGCATACCCAGGGGGAATAGGCCGTTCACCGTATCCAGAGTAAGGACTTGAGGGGTACCCGGCGCCGGGGTAGCCAGAGGCGCCAGCACCGGGGGGGAAAGCGTAGCCAGCGGGTGGTGGTCCAGAAGCGCCTGCGTTGATGCTTTTCCGCCGTTCTCGTGCTTGCACGTCTTTGTCGCGGGCTCTGCGAAGCTCTTCCTGCTCTTCACGAAGACGCCTAGGGTCTTTTTCCACATCTTTCTTTTTTCGCTTATCATCGTCACGTCCCCTAAAATTATGATTGACAAAGGTTCGATCTGATTGTGAGATCCGCTAAAACTTACCACTCACTCCAAGCTCTTTCATCCTCTTTGCCAAGTTGGCCACGGTTCCAAGAGGCAGCGAATTCCTGGAAGAGAAATCAAAAGAGAAAACAATACGAGAGCTCAACAGTTAAAACCGACCACAGTAGCAGGCTGAGCCCCAGCGGGGAGGGAATAAGTAGGCTCACCAGGCACCCATTGGATGCCACTCACGATGCCTCCTCCAGATGCTTGATAGCTTTGAGGCGATCAGAGATGAGTCGGACCCTATCAAGATCTTCACATAGACCTACCTGGCGGCGACAGCTCTAGCGAGGAACGAAGATCAGGATAGATCTGTTGGAAGTAAGGAAGTATGAAGTACGTACTTGAATGGATGATACACAGTTCTTCCATCAGGGCCGGTAGATGTGGTGTAGGTGATTGAGCCTGGGGAGGGAGAGCCTGATAACGGGACTGGCTGTGGAGAATACGATCGGGGGTACTGATGAGCTTCAGGCGGTGGCTGTTGATACGGTGAGGCTGCTCGATATGGCGAGGCAGCTCTATACATCGTTGAGATCGTTGAGGAGGTGAGAGTCAAGATGCACAAATCGTTCGGGCTGGCTGCCCTGCAGGAATAGTAATCATGATTGGGCCAAGGGGTGGGAGAATCAAAGTAAATAATAAAATAAAAGTCACTACATGATTCATCCAAATCTCCAGTACAGTAAAATAATCATGAGGAATGCAACAGCACCCAACGGTGCATACTGGCGCAGCATAGCGTTGAAATTAATATTCCTTGCTGCCTTTCGGTATTTTTCAGACTCGGAGCGCAAAGACGTCGAAAGGTGTGACATTCCTAGAGGAGTGGTTGTTGGCTTTGGGGGTATAAATAATGTCGCTGCTCTTATAACTCACTATCAAGGGAATCACCTCTCCATAGTAGCTCCTCCATGTTTTTTGTCATGATCCTCGTAACGTCTTGAAGGTCGTCATTAAGCCTGTCGAGTCCGGAACCTGCAGCAGCAGCAGTTCTCGTATCACGATAGAGCCGGGCAGTTTTCGCCATGAACGTATCTGGTTAAGCATGAGTACAGAGACGAAATGGTACACAATGCCCACATACCAAATCCTACAAACGCATATGGTTTTCGGACGGTCTCAACTTTGGGCCCGTATGTTGTTGCAAACTCTTTCGACAGCTCATCTAGGTACGAGAAAGCGAGTTTTCGAGGATATGACTTGTCGGATATTGTGAGAAATACGACATTATCGATTATGAGGTAACTGGAGAAGAAGTGATGAGCAGAATAGGTAGCTAAATAACTAACGAGTACACACTGTAGTGTGTATTGACCGCTCTCAATTGAGCATCTTGGCTCCGAGTTGGGAGTTATGCGTCGGAATATAAGCTTGGATTGTTGCTTATGTTCTTGTAACGCTTGTTCTGTCTTTATGAAGGGACACGTCAACGAAATGGGACTGTGAGGTGGCAGAAAGCATACCTGCTCATCGTCCACACTCGCAGCTAATGGCAACGCATCCGAAGCTCTAACGATGATGGTTGACTTGACCATTAGTGGAAGGACCCGGAGGAAGAAATATGGAGCGAGCGACGAGCGTACTGTCCTACCTCATAGAATCACGTGGTTAGATGCAAATCATGTGCTTGTGCCTACTGTATGTTGCGGGCTGAGAAAAAACATCAGCCCCCCATATTGTCATATATGGTCTCCCCCTGTTACAGATCTCTTGGACATCGACCACCACCATCCCCGCCATGACCAACATCTTTGACGTTGATTCACAGGTATGTACCCTCACTTGCTATGCTGTATTCTTATAAATCTCTCCGCAGCTCGCCTTTTATGGCGCTTACCACTCAAATCGCATCAACATCCTGACACACATCATATGTGTCCCCGTCCTCCTATGGTAGCCCATTATACCCTTTCTATTCACAACACAAGTCACACCCCTTTTGTAGGACCTTTCAAGTCTTTGCTACTCTAATCCCTGTCCCCTCTTCTATCCCGCAAGTTCATCACCAGATCAGTGAATACCTCCGCTTCGACTTGAATGTACCAGCAATTACCACCGCGATATATCTCCTATACTATCTTACGCTTGAACCAATAGCTGCTGTATGTTCCCTTCTATTAACTTTCACTTCAATCTTATCATGATACGTTCACAGATACTCTATGCACCACAGTTGATATTTTCTCTTTTAACAGCCACTGCATTCTCGAGGGGTGCTGGCCACATCTCACAGGCTGTTCTACTTCACGTTGCATCCTGGATTGCGCAGTTCCTCAGTCATGGCCTCGCAGAAAAACGTGCACCAGCTCTATTAGATAATTTATTCGGTGGTAAGCCAGCTTCTCGAGAACCTTTTTTTTTCCTTACAACCTGACCACCACATCAAGCTCTTTTCCTTGCGCCATTTTTTGTACACCTGGAAATCTTATTTGCGCTTGGATACAAGCCTGAGATGCTTAAACGCGTCCAGAATGAGACGAATAAGGAAATTGTTAAAATCCGCAAAGTAGAAGGGGACAAGCGCCGGGTAGGGGCTGCAAAGTTATCTTGACGTTTATGATCATGAGTAGTTAAAGTACGATCAGGCACCTCTGGTCCTCTGTTAGCTATCTGGCTTCTAATCTAATTTGGTGGCATATGGCCTAATCTTTCTTTGATCAAGAAAACCCATATGAATACACACGTGCTGGCATTTAGTCGTTGCTTGATTTGAAACATAACTGTGCTACAACACCAAGATTCTTTCGCTTCTTACAATCGCTGTCAAGTTCACTCAGTTAGGCTCTGTGGCGGAGGGAGCGCAGGCTCCCCGATTGCCGTAACATAAGCAGAAGAAAGCCCGCCGTCGACTTTGAAATCCGTGCCCTATCATAGAAGATCATGAGCAGATTGTCCTCCCAGTAGGCCCGTAACCACTCACAGTCACATAACTACTATCGTCGCTGGCGACTGAAACCCGAAGCATCAGCCACAGAAATTAGATAGAACTGTATGGCGGGGACACCCACGGAACAAGGCTGCTCTAGCAAGCTCAACAGCCTCGCCAAATCTGCCCATTGGAAGGTGTGTCATACGACGTTGGCGCTTCTCTTCAGTGTTTAAAAATTCCATGAGAAGTGCTGAGTGTCATCCATCATTGTGAGATTTAGAATATGTGCTGTCAAAAAAACTCACGAGTCTTGAGAGGTCCTCTGGAAAGAACGGCATCAGAAAAAACATCGAGTATGCGCCCAGAAATCGCTACTCACGGACAGAGAGAATTGATACGAATGCCTTCCTTAGCATGGACCATTGCTAATTCTCGTGTCATCGCAAGAACTCCACCCTGCACAAGGTACCGTTAGGAAAGCGGTGAACGTCAGCCTGAAAATATACCTTTGACGCGGTATCTAACAGTGAGGAGAAAAACAACATCAATTCCATGCAAGAACTAAAAAGAGCAAACATCCGAAGACACGCATACATGCCAGCTGAGGCGTTGCCGCTCCAACCAATGCCACAAAGCTTGCGGTATTGATAATGCTTCCACCGACATGTAAGCCCTTTGACTCGTCTCTGGGATTTTTGCGCATAGCAAGAATGGCATATTTACAACCCCACCAAACGCCTTTAAGGTTTATCTGCATGGTTAAATCCCAGATTTTCTCTTCTGTATTTAGGGCGTTGTCGTCTGCGGGATGCATGATACCTGTAACGGAAAGGAATTTTTTTCACCGTTCGTTCTTGCCACCGATCTTTAATCATGAAGTATACCGACCGGCATTATTGAACTTTGATTTGATAAGATTGGAAGTTAGCAAGAATTCGTGCATAGGGCGTCCGATAAAGGGTTTACCATAACATCAAGCCTCCCAAACTCACCGACAGCCTTATCGATGGCATCTTTAATGTCTTGCTCCTTACCCACATCAGCCTTGATCGCGACGGCTTTAACGTTGGGGAATCGCTTGGTGATCAGTCCAGCGGCTTTCTGCGCAGCATCAAGATTAATGTCTACTAGCAGCACGTTCGCGCCTTCCTGGGCAAACAAGATGGAGGATTCTAATCCGATTCCCCTGTGAATAGTAGTCACTCCTCAGGTATTTCCTGTTTTTCGACGAGTGACACTTACGACCCAGCACCTGTAATTAACGCAACCTATTTGGTCAAAAAGGCTCGCTCATTTGTATTTTAATGAAAGATTGTGATAATTGCCATGCCTTGTTTTGAAGTTTTCCGGACATGAATGCAGAACGCAAAGAATTGAAAGTTATTGTGGCGAAGCACGTGTCGATCACGCCGTTATTGAGTTTCGATA